>JBBDGP010002394.1:0-57500 GCA_037952835.1 Lithobates septentrionalis
GTCAGGAGAGCTCAATACTGTGATCAGGAAGGCACAGTACAGGGAGGGGGGCTGAAGGGCACAATACTGGGCTCAGGAAGGCACAGTACAGAGGGGGATCAGAAGGGCATAATACTGGGATCAGGAGGGAACATACAGGTAGGGTCAGGAGGGCACAGTACAGGGGAGGTCGGGAAAGCACAATACTGGGTTCAGGAGGGCACAGTACAGGGGGGGGTCAAGAGGGCACAGTACTGGGATCAGGATGGCACAATATGGGGGGATCAGGACGGCACAGTACGGGGGGAGGGGTTGGGAGGGCACAATACTGGGATCAGGAGGGAACAGTACGGGGGGGGCAGGAGGGCACAACACTGCGATCAGTAGGACACAGTAGAGGGGGTGGGGGGGTCAGGAATGCACAATACTGGGATCAGGAGGGAACAGTACAGGGAGGGTCAGGAGGGCACAATACTGGGATCAGGAGTCCACAATATTGGGATCAGGGGGGCACAGTACAGGGGGGGGTCAGGAGGACAAAGTGCGGGCGGGTCAGGAATGCACAATATTGGGATAAGGAGGGCACAGTACAGGGGGGGGTCAAGAGGGCACAATCCTGGGATCAGGGGGGAACAGTAGAGGGGGGGGGGGCAGGAGGGCACAATACTGGGATCAGTAGGACACAGTACTGGGGGTGGGTCAGGAGGGCACAATACTGGGATCAGGAGAGCACAGTACAAGTTCTAGGACACTGCTCCGGATACAGCCATCCTGGGACAACCCATTAAAAAGCGTGACTGGCCCATCGAATCGGGGACAGTTGGAAAGTATGATGTATTGCAAGACTATCAAGGGGCCCCCATGCACCTGGGGCCCCTGGGCAGTGCTCATGCATTAAGACAACCCTTCAGTCTGTTTGCCTTTAGTAAATCCACCCCTCTTTGTAAGGTTATTTGCTTCGGTATATTACTTTCTCCGGTGACAACCTGAACACAGAAAATCTGAGAAGGCCTCCTACCTCCCTTAAACCCCTCACCGTTCCACCGCCGGCGTTGTCACCAGCAGTCAAATAAGGACAGTTTTTACCAGCCTCTCCTGCTGTTTTTTTTTTTTTTCTTCTTCTTCCTCCTCAATGCCAGTACATGTATTTGTTATTCTTTATAACTCTCTTTGAAGTCGGGAATCCGAGGGGAATCTAAAAACGACCAGATGTTTCTCTTGTGCAGTCAGAAAAGCAGCAAGGATTATGCTTAATACAAAACCATTACACTCCAAATCTTCATCTTCGTGTGCGCATCCCCTACGCCACCCATAAAAGGCGCACTTCACATCACTTGACCTGGAGGAGTGCCATGGAAGTGCCTTTAAACAATGCATTATGCACATACATTCTGAAGGCTTGAGATATACAACCGGCGTCCGGGAGAGATGGAGAGAGCTCACCCTTTTCCTATGCAAAAGGAAATCATTCACAGCGCTCGATGCGTGCTTTATTATCTTCCTTGGGAACGAAAGATAGACACTTTATTTCCATAGGAATCATTAAGTTTATAAAGATGTTTTTTTTGTCATTGAACAAAAAAAAAATTGAATAACTGTAATTAACTGAGAACCAACAAATATGAAGACATTCATTCATAATATATGCACTTAAGACATCTGTTGATGCTTCCTGTGAAGATATTTACTAGTAGACCATCTTGCACAGTTGTACCGGCTCCTCTCCTTGGACTAAAATGGCTTACTCTGATTTCACTGCACGCTGTGAGCTTCTCACAGTGTGCATTAGAAGCTGCAGCAAGTCCAATAGGGCTCACCTCATTTATAAACCAATGTTCCTTGAAACCCTAGGATTCCTCCAGAGGTTGCCTTGGGTTTCTTCAGCAGTGGACAATTCCGGGCTCTCAAGATAAAGCCAGAACTCCTTTCTAGGCTTAAGGACATCCATCAATCCTCGCTTTCCTCCCCAGCCTAGCCCGTCCCTTCCATTCATTTGGTTTTCAGTTCTGTCCATCGCGAAGACTCGGCATTACATGTGTGCGTTTCTTAGGGTGGTCTTCATGCAAACTCATTCTGCCTTGGAACTCCCACTCCTCCAGACTGACATCCACACGTCAAGGATTTTTTATTTTTTTGTATAATGCCTCCCAATTGCTATTCCACTTTTTGTATGAGGACTTAGGGATCCATTGAGGCAGGTTGCTAGGATGTTTTTAGGAAGCCATGTTACAGCACCCTGCTAGCTCCTCCCACCAGCCATGATCTGCCCGCATTGCATAGAGAAGCACCTGAAATCTAGTGACTAAGGTATGTAATGAAAATAGGCTTAATTTAAAAATGTAAAGCTGAATCCCTTCCTTCTGCCCATTTACAGAAGCCTTTGTATTCTGTGAACTCATTTACAGAATACAAAGGCTTCTGTGAATAAGCAAAGGGGAAGGGGGCGGGCATAGCAGCCATGATCTGCCCGCATTGCATAGAGAAGCACCTGAAATCTAGTGACTAAGGTATGTAATGAAAATAGGCTTAATTTAAAAATGTAAAGCTGAATCCCTTCCTTCTGCCCATTTACAGAAGCCTTTGTATTCTGTGAACTCATTTACAGAATACAAAGGCTTCTGTGAATAAGCACAGGGGAAGGGGGCGGGCATAGCAGCCATGATCTGCCCGCATTGCATAGAGAAGCACCTGAAATCTAGTGACTAAGGTATGTAATGAAAATAGGCTTAATTTAAAAATGTAAAGCTGAATCCCTTCCTTCTGCCCATTTACAGAAGCCTTTGTATTTTGTGAACTCATTTACAGAGTACAAAGGCTTCTGTGAATAAGCAGAGGGGAAGGGGGCGGGAATAGCAGCCATGATCTGCCCGCATTGCATAGAGAAGCACCTGAAATCTAGTGACTAAGGTATGTAATGAAAATAGGCTTGATTTCAAAATGTAAAGCTGAATCCCTTCCTTCTGCCCATTTACAGAAGCCTTTGTATTCTGTGAACTCATTTACAGAATACAAAGGCTTCTGTGAATAAGCACAGGGGAAGGGGGCGGGCATAGCAGCCATGATCTGCCCGCATTGCATAGAGAAGCACCTGAAATCTAGTGACTAAGGTATGTAATGAAAATAGGCTTAATTTAAAAATGTAAAGCTGAATCCCTTCCTTCTGCCCATTTACAGAAGCCTTTGTATTCTGTGAACTCATTTACAGAATACAAAGGCTTCTGTGAATAAGCAGAGGGGAAGGGGGCGGGCATAGCTGCTGTGTGTGCTTCTCTCCTCTTACAGCCGGAGTGCAATAAACCTGTCCCATGTAAGTAATAGATATAAAGTAAGTTCTGGAGGTGACATGCACCAAGTTGGGCTTAACTCATGGTCTGCCTGCACTTTTTGCAAAGTTGTTGAATTTCTGGAATTCAGCCCTAATTATGTTGATTGGGTGATTGGGTGGGACTAGGGAAGCTGAACTCAGCCAAGCAGTCTTACCTGCTAAACCATTTTTGTTCAATGTCATCCCGTTCTGAGACATAAGCAGCCCTACAATGCAACAGAGTCAGCCCGGGGACCTGAGTGTTCTCTGCTGCAGTTATGGAAAATAGCAAGTTCACCCCCAACCGCCTCCCCCGCCTCCCCCTTAGCCTATGATGTATAAATTGACCACTATGTGCAATTAAAAACAAAAGAGAATGTCAAAGTATCTCCTGTAATGCGCACATAATAAATGTTATGCCTTTTTTTTCATATTATCATATTAAATGTTAAACATTATGCATTTTTTAAATGCATAAATATGCATAATTTTTTTTTAAATGCATAATGCAGTATTAAATGCTATGGATTTTTTCTCTCATATTTTCATATGAATTAAAGTGTCACCTTAAAGAGAAAACCGTTTTTTTTTAAATGTTATTTTTTTAAAATTATTTTTATAAATGCTTTATTTTATATATTTATTACAGGTACGTGCAGTATATAGTGCAGTTGATTTACATATACACTATATTACCAAAAGTATTGGGACACCTGCCTTTACACACACATAAACTTTAATGGCATCCCAGTCTTAGTCCGTAGGGTTCAATATTGAGTTGGCCCACCCTTTGCAGCTATAACAGCTTCAACTCTTCTGGTAAGTCTGTCCACAAGGTTTAGGAGTGCATCTATGGGAAACCGGAGTACCCACGCAAGCGCAGGGAGAACATGCAAACTCCAAGCAATTAGCAGTGCCGTGGTTAAGATTACAAACCGACGGCCCTAGTGCTGCTAGGCAAAAGTGCTTACCACGTAGCCACCTATTGAACAAATACACATTTATACCCTGTTTCCCCGAAAATAAGACCTAGCGTGATTGTCAGTGATGGCTGAAATATAAGCCCTACCCCCCCCAAAAAAGGCCTTCCCTGTTTCCCCGAAAATAAGCCCTACCCTGAAAATAAGACCTACAAGGACTTTAACTAGGGCTTATTTCGGGGGTAGGGCTTATATTGCAGCCATCACCGACAGTCACGCTAGGTCTTATTTTCGGGGAAACAGGGTAGCAGGTTGCACTCATGACATTCAGTTTGCAAAGCTTACTGGGCTTTCTAATGAGAAAGCCCAGCACTTCCTGAATACTTTATGGCAGCCTGTGTATAACTGAATAATTAAGCTGTCTCTGCATCTATTAGGAGGGGGGAGGCACTTTTCTTTCGTCATTCAGTTAGTTTTAGCCCAAAACAATTTAATACAGAAGATAAAAAATGAAATCCGAGAAAATCCCTATGCATTCTATTTAGGTAAAAAAAATAACGTCAGCAGCATATGAAGGGATATTGTGCATTCACCATCACTTCTCCATTTCCAGTTCAGCAGATCTTCCAATTAATTTGATTTTATTTTATAGTCTTGATAAAACATGCCTGTCATTTCCCACATGCTTTGTTGCCATGTACCCCTTTGAAGCGAGTAACACTACCCCATTCTTTGTGACACATTTAGCTCCACCCTAATTAAGATTTAATCCCTGGTGTGAGACGACATCACCAGAGAAATCTGCTTCAGCAAAGCCACAACTGGTCCGGGGTCAAACGCCGATCTCTCCAGCCCTGCCATCATTCCACACCATGAAAGCGTAATAAGAGTGCCAAATGATGTTACAGTAATCAGCATAGCATACAGATGTCCCATAACTAAAGGGAAATGTTAACCCCCGCGTTCTGCAATCCCTCCCGACACAAACTCAAGAATCTCCATAAAATTTGGTTTCCTACTTCTTCTTTTATGGTGTGCAGAAATGTGAAAGTGGATGTCAAGTCAAAAACCTTGTTTTTTTTTTCTATTTTTAGAGTAAAGGGTTATAATCCCTGGCGATTATACAGTCATTCAGGGAATACATCTCTCTAAACCAGCCTTTCTCAACCTTTTTAACATGGAGGAGGAACCCTTGAAATAACTTTCTGGTCTCAGGGAACCCCCCTGCTAGTAATTACTCTATCTACAGCTCATGCTTACCTTCCGTGGTCTGGTCACTTGGAAGAATGCTCCTCACATTTGTGGTCATTTGGAAGAATCCCCCCTCTTACAGAAAGCTAAAAAGATCAATGGTGTCATTGGGAACTTATCTGAGAGGCAGAAATTGCTCAAGGAACCCCTAGAAACCACTAGAGGAACCGTAGGGGTTCCACGGAACCCTGGTTGAGAAAGGCTGCTCTAAACAAAGCTCCAGATAGCTGTAAAAACCAGACGGGTTGCGCTTTCCTACTCTATCCAAAACTAAGAAAAAAAAGTTTTGGATGGGTGTAGATTTTTAAAGAATATTTCCTAAAGCCATTTTTATGCTCTTTTTATAGTAGTTTTTATTTCTTTTTTCCGTTTGGACAGGTTAAAGTGGACCTTTACCCTTCCCATTCACTTAAAACCCTTGCACTCCTCCCCCTTCCCGCTCTCACAATTAAACATCGTTTTTAACTTCCTCTTTTACCTTTTTTTGAGGGGGACATCTTCCCACACTTCTTGGATTCTCCCCGAGGCGCCTCCTTACCTCTAGCTTTCTGGGGTATCACATCACAGATCCCAGGCGGCGCCAGGTTACTATACTGAGGATGTGCCAATGCCCTTCATCAGGGTCCCAGCTGGCTCTTTCTGGTTCTTGCAGCCAGCACACAGATGATGTAGCACACCTGCGTCATCAGCAAGAATCTGTTGAGGAAAGTAAAAAGGTAGTGCTGGACCCGAAGGGTTATCTTGTTATCTTAAGGTATTGATGTTGGTTTAAATGAGCTGGTTCTTGGTCAGGTGGCTTCTACACCCCAGAGAACCGCCACAGTCTCTTTGGCTTGTAGTGTAATGTAAGGAGAACTGAAATTGAAGCTCCACCCCATTGAGAAGAGGTCCACATACAACTTTATTCCATTAAAAGTCAGAGGTATAATCTTTTTGGATCGTACCCCTGACTTTTAATGAACTAAATTTGTATCTGGACCTCTTATCAGTGGTGTGGTGCTTCAGTTTCAATTCTCGTTAGATCAGCGATAACCTGGAAGAGACAGTGACCCCCTGATGACATAGCAAAAGAACATGGCAGCACAAGATCTTGTTTTGTGGTGGACTATCGGCAAATTGCAACAGGACAACCCTGGATCTGCAGGACCTGGGAATATATACAGTATACTGAAGTTAAACCACCAAAACAAGTTAGAAGGGATACAAAAAATTACATTCTGGGGGTGAAATTCCTCTTAAACCCTGTAGGGTTATAATTTTTCACCATCTGTATCCCACTAAAAAAAAAATATTGACTCTGATCCCACCATGGCAGAGGTTAGAAAAGACCTGAAACAATTTCTCTAGCTACAAAACCTTGACGCAGAACTTCAGTTCCATGTACGGCAATTTTTTTTTTTTAAGTCGTAAATTTTTTGAAAAAACACTGGATCCTACCAAAATTACAAAACCTATGTCCACCCTCCAGTACACAGAATGGTACCTGAAGGCTGGCTTCTCTAAGACTCTGGGCAAGCTCAAAATCAATCCCTGACACAATCCACCAAGTAAATTTCCACCATGTAAAAGGCCCACATGGAATAGCATCATTTTCTCTGCCATTTTAAAGGGGTTGTAAACCCTCATGTTTTTTTCACCTTAATGCATCCTATGCAATAGGGTGAAAAAACTTCTGTCAATGACCGGCCCCCCAGCCCCCCCCCCCGTTTTACTCACCTGTATTCCCCCGCCAGAGATGCGCTCTTCCTCTCTGCCCGGGGTTCTCGGCTCTTGATTGGATAGATTGATAGCAGCACAGCCATTGGCTCTGGCTGCTGTCAATCAAATCCAATGACGCGGGCACTGGGGGCGGGGCCGAGTCCTACATTTGCGGTCTATGGACGCCAAATGCTAGACTCGGGTGCACGCCCGCAAGGTAACCCCCCCGGGAGAGCGCCTCTCCTAGTGGGTTATACGATGTGGGGAGGAGCTACCAGCACCACCAGGGGACCCCAGAAGAGGATGATCGGGGCCACTCTGTGCAAAACAAACTGCACAGTGGAGGTAAGTATGACATGTTTGTTATTTAAAAAATATGCCCCTACCTAGTCATGGTCTCCCGTCTGGCCGGGAGGGACCTAGCTGTAACAAAACGTCCCACACTCCGCTTGAGTGCTTTCGTCATATACCGCTTCCTCCAGTCTGAATATAGATATCAGATGTTCCAACCGCTGACAACCAATAACTAGGCAGTACTCGTTTTGGCTGCTTAACATTAACTGTTTATTGAAACACAGGTACACAGAGGTAACATGAGGCAAAAAGGAAGTTCTTGACAGCCGCACTCCGGAAAATAGCCTTTATTTGTAAAAAGTCCAACAGATACAAGCCACAGCAAAAAATAGGACAAACGAGCTGACGCGTTTCACACTTAACAGTGCTTAGTCATAGCACAGAGGTAACACTCGGGACAATCCCCCCTCCGTTTGCATTCAGAGGGGGGTAGACTGTCCAATCAGCAGGGAGAACTGTTGGAGGAATTCCCCCCTCCTTCCTCACAGCAAATACACATTCACATCCCATAATACTTTTCTCCCAAGGCAGACAGATGCAATAGAACAATAGAATACAGCCACACCCCAAATGACCCAGCAGAGAGCACACCATATTATGAGACAATATACAGTGTGTATGTATATATATATATATATATATATATATATATATATATATATATATATATACAACCTTTCAGTGTGGTTGTGCAGTGAGTCTGATTAGTACAGATCAGACTGGGGTTCTCGGTCATCCTGTGCCCCTAATAGACACAGGGTTACTTAGACATAGGAGGTGCATGGGAAGCTGAAACAAGGGTTTCCCAACCTCTCCAAGGGATTATGGGTTCCACGGGTCCCCCCCACCCAAAGTGACTCCCGTCACACTAGCGATCATGACCCAAGTTCCAGTGTTTGTTTGTATTGATTTTCACCATATGGCAGCCTGGGTGTGGGACTCTCCCAGTTCAACCCATTAGGTTTTCATAGACAACATTAGATCTCATACCTTATAGCCCTCATGTTCTCCAGCCTTACCTGGACCCTGTTTAGCTGGTGGAGGGGCCTTTGGTGCTCAGGATGCTTTCATAACCAACTACTCTTATCTTCTTTCAGGCCTATCTAATAGAGGTGATTGACTATCATGGATGCAATTCTCCTTTGTACCAGTGCAACTGCATTTTGGCTCTGCGCCATTGAAAAATGTACAATAAAACTTTCCTTAAATTAAATAATAATAATAAAAAAAAAAAAAAACACTAAATGGTACTGATAGTTCTATTTTAAGGGCTGTTTAATAATTTCCACCGTCTGTTTGTATTGTAGTTTTGATGCTGGTCTGGGCTGTGAACACTAGAAGACACTACAAGTAAGGATATAGAGACATCATTGGGTGAGTACAGCCATAGTGGAGCATATTACCGAAATACATCGATAATGTTTTGTTTTTTTGAATACTTTCAAATCCAAGAATTTGGACTACTAGAGGACAGATTGAGAACTGATGAATGCCTGATTGTATTTGTTTTACCTGTTTTACCTATACCATGTCTTTAAAAGGTTAAAGTATATCTAAAGCCATTTTTTTTTCTGGATAGGGTAACGAATGGTATAAACCGCTGTCAAGGTTTTTTGTGGCTGTGTCCCATTGGGGAGATTTTTCTTTACTTCTTGTCTCAAAGTGCAGCAGAAAGTGAGAGAAAATCTCTCCAAAGTAAGAAAAATCATCACTTAGATGTCACTGGAACAAGTGTCCTAATTGGAAATTTTTCCCTCTATTCCTACTCCAGCGACAACCGAAAATGTTTGATCTTTCCTTACTTTCAGCCCTGGTAACAATGGTCACATGACAAATAGAGAGGTTTAACTTCCCCAGTAGGAACACAGACTGCAATAAAAACCTGCCATTGTCTGCCAATAGTTGTCCTGTGGATTTAAAATTGATATTTTTTTTTGTGTGTGTGGTCTCCATTCACAAATTATTTGTGATTATAATTTATTCCCAGTGCATTTTATTAGCTATATTATTATTAATGCTGTTATTTTTGAAGAATAATTATTTTATTCATTTTAAACAAGACCTGTTTTTCATGATTATTATTCATAATTATTATTATTAATATTATTTACTCTAATTAAACATTTCTTTCTGTTTTATTGGATTTTAGCATTTATTTTGTCATCCTTTTAATATTTTTATATGAATTGACATTTTCTGAAAATCCCTTTCAGTTTTTTATTAATTTTATATATTTTTTTAAGTTGATGTCCCCCCCCAGTACTAATCAAATCAATATAAAAATGTATTTTGTTTTTATTTGGATTTTGTAGCTTTAAAATAGGGGCTAACCTTTGAACCCCCCAGAACATGTTGGCTGTTCTGTGTTGTCTTCTTGTGAGCAAATCTCAATGTTAAAAGCTTTTGGACCCTGAGACCTTTAATTTGATTTTCCCATACACACCTATAAAAACCTGACATAGGTTCCAACCCTTCCCTACACTATCTATTTTTTCTTCTTCAACTGGCTTTGGATGCACTTTAACGAAACTGTGAAATTTAACGTTGCTTTTTCTTGCTTGGTGAGCTCCAGCAAGGAGTATTTGGAAGAGTTCCCAATATGTGTAGTACCGTGGCAGAGAAAGTCTATATTGAAAGATGTCATTGGTGGCAGTTAGAGAAAGTCTGCATTGAAAGACGTCATTGGTGGCAGTTAGAGGAAGTCTGCATTGAAAGACGTCATTGGTGGCAGTTAGAGTAATGCCCCGTACACACGGTCGGACATTGATCGGACATTCCAACAACAAAATCCATGGAT
The DNA here is from genome assembly GCA_037952835.1 of Lithobates septentrionalis. Taxonomy (NCBI): domain Eukaryota; kingdom Metazoa; phylum Chordata; class Amphibia; order Anura; family Ranidae; genus Lithobates; species Lithobates septentrionalis. Next base: position 10,304 of record JBBDGP010002394.1, read on the forward strand.
TTTTTCCGACGGATGTTGGCTCAAACTTGTCTTGCATACACACGGTCACACAAAGTTGTCGGAAAATCTGATCATTCTGAACGCGGTGACGTAAAACACGTACTCCGGGACTATAAACGTGGCAGTAGCCAATAGATTTCATCTCTTTATTTATTCTGAGCATGCGTGGCACTTTGTGCGTCGGATTTGTGTACACACGATCGGAATTTCCGACAACGGATTTTGTTGTCGGAAAATTTTATAGCCTGCTCTCAAACTTTGTGTGTCGGAAAATCCGATGGAAAATGTGTGATGGAGCCCACACACGGTCGGAATTTCCGACAACATGCTCCGATCGGACATTTTCCATCGGAAAATCCGACCGCGTGTACGGGGCATTAGTCTGCATTGAAAGACGTCATTGGTGGCAGTTAGGAGGAGTCTGAATTGAAAGATGTCATTGGTGGCAGTTAGTGGAAGTCTGCACTATAAGATGTCATTGGTGGCAGTTCGAGGAAGCCTCCATTGAAAGACCTCATTGGTGGCAGATAGAGGAAGTCTGCTTTGAAAGACCTCATTGGTGGCAGTTAGAAGAAGTCTCGATTGAAAGACCTCATTGGTGAGAGGTAGAAGCAGTCTGCACTAAAAGACCTCATTGGTTTGAGTTCGAGGAAGTCTGCACTGAAAGACCTCATTGGTTGGAGTTGGAGGAACTCTGTTTTGAAAAACCTCATTGGTGGCACCTAAAAGTTGATAGGCCACTTTCACTCCCTGGTTAACCTCAAATTCTACACCATTTTTGAAAAATGTTTTGGGAGTTTAAAATGTTTACAAACACATTTAAAAGCGATGCAATGAGAGAGATATTGGGGCTGCCATGTTTACTCCTTCTGAAAATGCTAGTTTCCTGGCAGTTATACTGTCCCTTTTACTTCCATCATTTATTTTACTGTTGCGGAACAGGTGCAAAGATGAGAACTTTTTTTTTTTTTTACTTTTTTTTCGGGAAAGGTGACATAATTATAGTGGCAGTGTGCCAGCAAAAAAACAAGGCAACTAGCATTTTTGTATCAACAATAATTAGTTTGATCCATTATGTTTGATTATCTTTATAATGTAAACTGCATGTGCATCCTTGAAAAATTGGACTTTGTTCCAAGAAACGTGTTGGATGAAAATCTGCATCTGAATGATTCATTGTGATGTATACAATAATGATTCTATAATGGATCTTTTGTTATGATCCTTGTTCAAGAAGATCATTTTTAAAGGTCATAGTATCTGGTTTATGTGGAAAAATTAACATTTTGAGATATTTTATGTATGTGTCTGTATTTAAGCTAAACTCCAGGAATTCAGACACTTTGTATAATCTGCTGGCTTACTATGACTTAAGTCCAAAGAGGTGCATGCCACCCCATAGACACATCCAGAGCTTTTTTTTCTCAGGGAGTAGGTACAGGTACTCCCCTTTTTTTTCTCAAGGAATAGGTACAGGTACTCCCCAATTTTTTCTCAGGGAATAGGTGCAATTACTCCCCCTTTCCGAGTCACCTCTGGTCTCCGCCCCTACACACCACCAAACACTGTCCCTTGGTTTCACCCACCCCCTCCCTTCCTCAGTACTGTCCCTTTAAGAGAATACGGGACCAAGTACTTTTTTTTCCTCAGGGAATAGGTGCAGGTACCCTCCCCCCTTTATCACCCCTTGTCTCTTCCCCCTATGCACCACCAAACACCGTCCCTTGGTTCCACACACCCACCCCCCCAGTATTGCCCCTTTAATAGAATACAGGACCTAGTATAATTTTGTAGTGCTAAGTAATTTGCATGGAATGTGTTAATGATAACAAGAAAAGCAGTAGAATAGATCACCTGCAGCCAGGGACAATAGACCCCCCCAGCAAAAATAGATCCACACCAGCAACAATAGACTCTGCCAGCAACAATAGGTCTCCCAGCAACCAGCATGAATAGAATCTCCAGCAGCCAGCAACAGTAGACCCCCCTTTTCAACAGCAGATCATTCCCAGCAACAATTAACCCCCTGCAACTTAGGACCCCCCCCAACAACAGATCTCCCGCCAGCAGGGTCACTGATAAGGCAGTACAGCCAGCCCTCCTGTACTGGGCCCAGGCCCCATCAGTTCAAAAGGGGGCCCAGGCACCTGTTGAGTAGGAGGACCAGCCGTACTGTCTTATTGCAGACATCGATATTCTTCTGTCTCCCACTGCAGTGCTCCTCTTCTCAATCTCTCAGGCTGCACTGCAATGGGTTTGGTTCTAGCACATGCGCCCCTTCTATCTGCTGTCTGGGCCCCCCTGTGTGCCCCTTTCTCCTCACAGAGTTTCCGGCTTCCCTCCTCTCTCACCGGCAGCTGCTGCCGGGACACAGGGGGATGTCATTTACTGGCCCCTTTATTTCAGGAATAAACACAGTGAGCAATCGGTACCAATCACTCCTGTGTCCATTATTCACTGAAGCATATTAGGCTGTGTTTACTATGGTTCAGTTTGTGAATGAGCAGGAAGCCTCGGAGCGCTTCCTATTCATTCTTCTGTGCAGCTGAGGCTGTAAAGAAAAGGAACTGATAAATCTATGTCCTCAGTCACTTTCGGCTGAGGGGGGGTAGAGCTGTCAGGCTGTATGGGGCCCAGTGATTTCTAACAGCAGCCCTGCCCCCCAGCAACATTAGACCCCCCTCTCAACAATATCCTCCAGCAGTCAATATGAATAGACCCTCCAGCACCCCCCACCACCCCTTGCCATTATATACATTCAGTGCCGAAACTGCAATCACCAACGTTCCTGCTTGAAAAAAAAATCCCTGGACATATCTATTTTATTTATATGGCCACGTACCTAATGTGAGACCGAAGTAGTGGGGAGGCCTCCCTTCTTCTCGGGTCCTTAAAGCCTCTGGAGATGAAGAGATTGGTGGGGACACAGAGTGGCACGGGTGCCAGGGGTGCGGAGCACCGTGCAAGTTTTAGTCCGGGATCCGAGCCGAGGTCACTGAAGCATAAAAGGGTTTATCAGAAGAAGAATGGTAGAGATCCAAGCCGGGGTCGGTTCCAATCTGGCAGCTGGGTACAAAAGGGGCAAAGAAGTAGAATGGTTAAGGTACAAATCCGAGGTCAAAGGCAAGCAGCAATCAAGAGTAGCCAAACAGGTTTCCAGGTCACAACAGGTTCAGACAGATCACACACTAGCACAGGAACAAGGGGGGACTGAAGATAATCCAGCAATTTGGAAACGTCTGGGCTGGGCTTATATAGGGAAGTTTGAGGTCACTTCCTGTGCGCCTCCTGGGCATTTTCCCGCCCTTTTCCATCAAGTCTTCTGCACAGTCGTGGGTTGGTTGCCCTGAGGAAGGGCGGGCAGAATGATATTCTGTAGCTGCTGGACCTGAAGGTTCAAACCGGAAGTATAGCAATAACTGTACTCCTGGCGCTGGGTAATAATGTAAATTTAAATGAAAGAGATGAGTTCAGGAGGTGGAATGCACCTTGTTGGACTTGACCCCCTAGCAATCCGGAACATTTTGCAAAGTGTCTGAATTCCTTGAGTTTAGGTTTAAGTTTTCGCATTCTACAAGTATCCTTCTCTCTTTGGAGTTTCGGTGTTCATTGCTGGGGTTGTTTTAGAAAGATTTTTTTTCCTTTTCTTTTTTTTTTTTTTTTTTTTTGCAGTGTATTCGGTAAATCATGTAATTGAGGGAAAATTACCATCACAGTTGCAATTGTGTCTCTTGCATAATTTACAGTAGTAATATTTAACATAGTGACTGTAAATTGTGATCTGTATAAGGTCAGCGTCTTCTATTTGGTATGGACGGCCCTGAGCTATTCTTTATAAGTGATTTGTGAATTATTTGATGGCAATGTTCACATTATTGTTGTATGTGAAGGTCCTGTTATATAGCAATTCTGGAGGTAATAAGGATGGTGATGAGTCCTGGATACATATAGAGTATCAGTGTAAACTGAACTTCAATACTACTCTATACATTACATAGGCTGCTGTTGTGTTATAATATACAGGTCAGCGTAGGGAATAATATACTGAATGGTGATGTGTTATAATACACAGGTCAATGCTGGGGGGTAATATACTGAATGGTGATGTGTTATAATACACAGGTCAATGCTGGGGGTAATATACTGAATGGTGATGTGTTATAATATACAGGTCAATGCTGGGGGTAATATACTGAATGGTGATGTGTTATACAGTAATATACAGGTCAATGCGGGGGGTAATATACTGAATGGTGGTGATGTGTTATAATATACAGGTCAGTGCTGGGGGTAATATACTGAATGGTGATGTGTTATAATATACAGGTCAGTGCTGGGGGTAATATACTGAATGGTGATGTGTTATAATATACAGGTCAGTGCTGGGGGTAATATACTGAATGGTGATGTGTTATAATATACAGGTCAGTGCTGGGGGTAATATACTGAATGGTGATGTGTTATAATATACAGGTCACCCCTCTGCTTCATCCTCCTGCCAGCGTGTTCACAGTGTTAGACTGACATCACTGTGCAAAGTATCAGAGTCCTGATTGGCTCAGAGGTCTTCCCGTTCCTCCCTTTTGGTCCACTCTTCTTTACAGATCTTCCCTAAATCCTTAAAGTGGATGTAAACCCTCACATATACCCAGTGAAGTGAACAGCCTCAGATGATACACAGACATGAAATAAATCTCCCTACAAAAGTTTTACATACACAGTCAGGTCCATAAATATTGGGACATCGACACAATTCTAATCTTTTTAGCTCTATACACCACCACAATGGATTTGAAATGAAACAAACAAGATGTGCTTTAACTGCAGACTTTCAGCTTTAATTTGAGGGTATTTACATCCAAATCAGGTGAACGGTGTAGGAATTACAACAGTTTGTATATATGCCTCCCACTTTTTTAAAATTATAGACCCTCCATTTTCTATGTAAGTGGAGAAACTTACACAATCTGCAGGGGATCAAATCATTATTTTCCCCACTGTAAGGACAGATTCAGGTGCTTTTATTATCTTTATTTACATGGAATTATATTTTTTTCCACATAGCTGTGTAATGATGTTTTTTTTATTATTATTATTTTATATGTACTTGGAGTTTTTGCACTAATTGCATGACACCTGAGAGGTGACCGGGACCTGTCAGATTACATTGGCGTGTCTTTCGGCACGTCTCGGCGATCGCAGCATGACGCGGTGCATCCGGCGCTCTCACAGAGCTGTCCTTTTATTTCCACAAACACTCGGCACGGTACAGAAGGGAGAGGCAGGAAGACAGCTTCACGCCAAAAACACGTTGTGTAAGAATACACTGTGGCCTCCTCATTACTCCTTGATATCGAGAGACGCCTGACACACTGGGATGGCGGCCAGCCGCTGCCTCGCCCTTTTTTTTTTTATTGTGACTGAGTGCCCAGTATGCATTGCAGGCCTTTCACTGTAGACCTTAACAAAAAAAAAAAAACAATGTGGTGCCAATCTAGTCATCTCTTGCTGGATTGTGCCACCTGTAACAAGTGCAGGATGAATGGGAAGAGGAGGAGTGACGGCGCACGCTCCTCGTCCGTTGTGAACGTCACTTCTGCCAGTGCAGAGTTTTAGCAGAAAAGGTGCCTCTTCTTGTTACAGAAGACCTCACAGTAACGGTAGCTATACACGCTTCAAAAAACGATCGGTTCATGTTTCAGGAACAATCGACAACACAATCGATCAATATGCTATGCACTGGGGAAGCAGATTGTGTCCAATAGTTGGAAGATCGCAAATTGCATCTCTGTTTTCACTGTGAAGTATTCTGATTGATTGAAATACAATCAAATTTATGAACAAAGCGTCTCGGTGCTGCTGAACAATGCAACGCAATTGATGATTTTCGACCCTCAGTTTGATTGGATCAGATCAGTCGATCGGAAGGGAAGTGATGGCTGTTCTGTTAATTGTCGATTCAATCTTTTTGATTCAAGATATTAAAGGGAAATTGTGTATGGCCACCATAAAATGTAAGGGCCACTCAAATTGCCTTGGCTCCATCCCCTTTTACAAATCATCAATTGAAACGTACCTGTAAGGTACTTACCTTACCCTCTTCTTCCAAGTCTCTGAGTGTGACATCGCTGGCCTTCCAGCAGGAATCCTGAGTAATACAGAGCAGACAGAGTCTTCCAAGAAAACACTCCACTCCATGGCAAGAGCTTCTTTGGCTGATCTGTATTCCCCAGGATCCCGGCAGAAGGAGTGTGATGCCATCCTCACCTTGGTTCCACAGGTGGAAGACAGGGGGATAAGGTGAGTATCCATCTAGCTTCTTCATTTTACAGGTACATTTTACACCTACTAGTAGTAGGTGATTTGGGAAGGGGGCCCAGACAGTCTAGATGGACCTTACATTTTACTACAAAGGTAGTGCCACGTTCAAGAGTCAGATTTGGAGACCAGTAGCTATAGCAGTAGAGAGGGTCCCACCAACCAGGTGGATAAGTACAGAAACCGGTAACCCTGGCTGATAACACAGGCTCACCCTAAGTGCGGAGTCTAAGCACTAACCAGTATTCACCAGAGCTCCTGATGGTGGAGATGGGTTTTGCTGCGTGTTAGTACCAGGTCACGGTCCTCGGGATCGCCCCACCAGGAGGTGAGCAAGCCAGGGTCAAGTAGCAGATATAACAGGTAGGAATCAGGCATAAGCATAGTCAGTAAACAAGCCCAAAAACGGTAATGAGTGGTACAGATTGGGAACAAGCAGATGCACATTTGAGGAACAAGCCAAAGGTCATAATGAGTGGTACAGGTTGGGATCAAGCAGAAGCGTAGTCGAGGAACAAGCCAAAGGTTGGCAATGAGTGGTTGCAGGTAGGGATCAAGCAGGAGCGTAGTCGAGGAACAAGCCAAAGGTCGGTAAGGAGCGGTTGCAGGTTGGGATCAAGCAGAATCGTAGTCGAGGAACGAGCCAAAGGTCGGTAACTAGTGGTTGCAGGTTGGGATCAAGCAGAAGCGTAGTCGAGGAACAAGCCAAAGGTTAGTAACGAGTGGTAGCAAACATACCGACGGCAACAAAAGTGACAAGAGTGAGAAATTGACTGGAGAGAGCACAATAATCTGACAAACAGGAAGTGCAAAGGCATGGCTTAAATAGGAAGTTCATGGGAGGAGCAAAGGGTTCCACGTTAAGGAGAAAGGGAGCTGTCTAGCATACCAGGTTGCTCAGTAAGAAGAGAAACTGACAGACAGAGCAGAGATCGCAGGTTCAGACCGGGTACACATATGCTGTGGCCGCCATTCATTGCAGTGCACTCGGTTCCATTCAGTAGTGCAGGTTTTTGTGGTTAAAACACTGCGGATCACTTTTTTTTTAGAGAGCTAATGCTAGTGCAAACTAGCCCTAATATCATTCACAAATGCCTGTAGGCAGTCAAAACTTGTGGTATTTGGTATTACCTGTCTTCCTAAACTTAGTCCTGCTTATTGTTCTATGTTACCGGCCATTGTAGGCTACAAGAGGCTTGCTGAAATCCTCTTTATTTGGATTGCTGGACAGGAAGTCATCTGTGTGTTGGACGTCGCACCTCCATAACATCAGAACTACTGCTGAGTTTTTGCAAACTCTCTGATATATAAAAAAAAAGGGACAGGATCACTGATACTGTCAAATGAAATAAACAACCAAAAAGCCACAACTCTCCACTTCTGACCTAAAGAAATATTGTCTATATCCATCTATCATGTGTATCGTTAAATCTCGGTGTGATTTGTGTATTTCTTCCAGATCTGTGCAGTAATCCAGTGTGAGACTTCCTGTAATAAAGACCGCTCACTGCTGCTCTCTCTCCTTGTGCAGGGTGACTGGTCTTGTCTCCGCCCACTCCTGTAGTTTTCTGCAGGCAGTCTGTAGTGGGTGGGGCCTGCTGGGCCCCTCCCGCAGCTCTGCTTTCAGCACAGACTATGTACAGTACAGCACAGTGATGATGTCACTGCTATATTACAAGGGGGTAGTTGGATTTTGCAAAGGCTTCACACAAATTGAATTTATATCTTCTGTGCCCATTGAGGAATATATTAAATGACTGTTTTTGTGCCCGGAGTTCATCTTTAGCCCAGGTTCACTTTGATGCGGCACACCGCATGTAATTCGCACTGGAATCGCAGCACATTCCTGTGCAAATCACATGTGGTGTCTCCGGTGTAAATTTTTTTTGGGGCAGTGGCAAACAGTATGCCACAACCCCACCTCACCCCCCCCCCCCCCCCCCGTTGGTCAATAGCACTTACCATATCACCGGCGGCTTCCCCTACTCAGTGGCGGCCTCCCATTCTCCTGCTCTCTACAAGTCATCACGGCAGCGGCGGCTTCCATTTCCTCCTTCTTTCTCGGTGGCCAATCGGGAGTCTTCTCTTTTCTGCCAATCAGAAAACGGGTCTCACACCCGCTTCTGATTGGCCGGATTGAGAATCAGTGTTTTAACAGCGTTTTGCTGTTGTAACACACCTGGGTGGGCTCCGTTCGCATTCTCTGTGACCCGAGCACACCCTATTTTCAAGCCTATTAGAGCTTCTGGCTCTAATCAGGTGCTTAAAAAAAGAACACCCCCCGGCGCTGTAATTCTGAAAGGGTCCGGACGCATGAATAGGGGGTGGCCGTGGCGGCCTGGATGGATTCATGCTATGCCTGAATCTATCCACTGCATAATGGTGGGTGGGCTGGAAAGAGGGGGCGGCGCCCGAGCGCCCCTAATGGACAGGCTGCCACTGGTCTCTGGGGTGCGATTTGAGCCATGGATTTGTATGGCTCCGGATTTGCAAACTGCAAACTGATGCAGGACCCTTTTTTTATTGTCTGCACCTGAATCGGATCGCATAGGTGTTCACACTCATGCGATCTGATTCTGTAAATTGCGCTGCGTTTTGCAAATCAGTTGCGGGGTGTCGTTAACTTAACATACACTCCGCAATCAGTACGCATGGTCGGATTTAGATATGGTGCCAAATCCGCAGCAAATTTTGCCATGAATTCACACCGCATCTCGTGTGAATCTCCCGGGCTTAAACAGAAACAAAAGTTACTCCCTGCATACACATTTCTAACCATTTACGCAGCGATCTGAAAGAAACGCTGAGGGTTCCTGGGCCTGGCCAATCCCGGTTCTCTGAACCATCATTGCGTTTCAGAGAATCTCAGATCACCCAAAAAAAAAATGCCAACACGCTGTGCTAAAAGTAGAAATGGGAAAAAGAAAACAATAGCGGTACTTATTACTGAAATTAATTATTGACAAGAATGTTTATTTCTATCAATAATTAAAAGCGCTTTCTCCGCTCATTACCGCGATCATGAGTTTTGCAGCTCTTGATATTTCATAACCTCAAGCAGATGATTGTGTATGTTTATATACTTTTCCTGCAGCAATAGGGCAATTAAACATCACGTTGCTGTACAGAAGCAATCAGAAACACTTAGATGTACCTGCGGAGGGCACTTATTGGAGATTTCTCTTCTAAAAAAGAAGGACTTTATGTTCAGAAACATCTGTAGGAAGCCAAAAGGGTTGGTTAAACCTAATAGATGGAGGTTTTCCTTCTGCTACTCGGATTCTTCCTAAATCTCTGTACAATAAGACATGATGAGAAGGGATGAGCGGAGGGATTTCGGCAAGATTGATTTTAGCCCTCGGCAGAATTTTCCAGAAGCAGAAGTTCTCGATTTCACTTATTGAACTGCTCAGGCGACATTTTCTTTTCTATCAATAACATTTTATTTATTTTTTTGAAGGGGGTATCTTTTTGGCGTTATTTATGGTAGGTTTATTATTTTATTTAGTGTCCTTTTTTTATTTGTGTGCAGGAGAAACCATGACTAAGGGTAGATCAGAGGTCACCACCTAAAACTTCTAAACAACCCTCCAGAACTCCGCCACCCCTTAACCCCAAGAATATTATTAGCACATCATGGTCTTTTATTAAACCAAAATAACAATAAATAACAATATACAATTACAACAAAATATGTGTATATGCCCCCGGCCGAAAGACACCGCCTCGGGGGCATATCCCTATGATTGGACCACATCCAACCAGAGGACACCACACCAATAGATAGGTCCCCACTTGCATCCCACAAACAGATTTTAACCCCAATCAAAGGGTCCCAACTGCCAACCCCATCACCGTAATACCTATCCACCTCCTACCTACCAAGCCAATACCAGGGAGGGACGTTCATCCGATGGCTTCCTGACTCCGACTGTTGCAGTCCAAACACTCCCTGCAGTCTAATGTCCTACTCTTCTCCTCATCACCCCGTCTCCTCAGCCAATCTCGTAAGTAGACCTCCTACATCTCCCTTTGAACGTGTTAGCTCTGCGCTGTCTGGTTCCCTTTCCATTCTTTCATGCCGGCCCTACTCTTCTATCGTACCTTATAGCTCCGGGCCTTCCTCTCTAGTGTTCCTCTCTAGTGTGAACAGGGCCTAAACGGCCTGCTAGCTGTATTTCTTTTTCCTTTTGCCTTGTGTAATGAGAAACATCTTCAATTGCTCTCTGTGACACCGTTACCAGGCTTGTAATATTTTTGCTGAGGCAGTCTCTGGAAGGTTGACGTCTCATGTATGCACGCTGCCAGAACTACATCTCCCAAAAGTCCTTTCACTGCACACAGTGTGTGGGCAGGCTCTTGGGGGGGGGGTCAAGTGTGGGGACAGACTCTTGGGGGTCAAAACAAAGCTTTGTAGGTAAATATACACCAGCCTGCCATTACTTTATGACTACCTACCTAATAAAGGTTTTGTCGCTAAAACAGCCCTGACCCATCGAGGCATGGATGCCGCATTGAAATAAAAGAGTGCAATTTTTAGTGCAACAGGGTGCTCTTCAAGCTCATACATGGGCTGCCTAAAAGCAGCATGCCAATACATGATAGTCTGCATGAGCTCTAAGGCCGCGTACACACGGGCGGACTTTTCGACCGGACTGGTCCGACAGACTTTCCAGCGGACTTTTGAGGGACTTCCGACAGACTTTTTAACGAACGGACTTGCCTACACACGATCACACCAAAGTCCGACGGATTCGTACACCAGACTAAAATAAGGAAGTTGATAGCCAGTAGCCAATAGCTGCCCTAGCGTCGTTTTTTGTCCGTCGGACAAAACAGACGAGCGGATTTCTGGGTCCGGCGGAGTTACGACATAAGGATTTGAAGCATGTTCCAAATCTAAAGTCAGATTTGCGACTGGAAAAGTCCGCTGAAGGTCCGGTGAAGCCCACACACGATCGTATTGTCCGCCGGATTTGGTCCGTCGGACAAGTCCGGTCGAAAAGTTTGACCGTGTGTACGCTGCATAAGTGCTTTAGTTGGGAGAGTTAGGAATTGAGAGCTCACATTACACCGATCAGCTATAACTGTATGACCACCCACCTAATATTGAGTAGGTCCCCCGTTTGCCACCAAAACAGCCCCTCTTGCCACCCAAACATCTCTGACCCATCGAGGCATGGACACCACTAGACCTCTGAAGGTATGCTGTAGTATCTGGCACCAAGCCGTCAGTAGCAAGTCCTGTAATTTGCGAGGTGGGGCATCCATGGATCAGACTTGTTTTTCCAGCACATCCCACAAATTGATCGATTGGATTGAGACTTGGAGAATTTGGAGGCCAAGTCAACACATAAGACTAGTTGTTTTGTACCTCAAACCATTCTTGAACCAGTTTTGCAGTGTGGCAGGACACATTATCCTGCTGAAAGAGGCTATTGCCGGTACGGAATAACGTTTCTATGAAGGGGTGTACGTGATCACCAATAATGTTTATCTACGTGGTATGTGTCAAGTAACATCCTCATGAATGGGTGTAGCAACATCTCAGCCATTTTATTGCAGTGTTACCCACTTTGGCATTTAGTGCTTGCAGTAGTGATCCTTGACCAAACTCATTCCTACTCCTGACTGGTCCTTTATTATGATGGATGCCCCACTGACCAAAGGAAACATGGGGCTGAGGTAGACCTACATGGAACTTCTACATCTCAAGTGTTCTACTGCAGGGCGGACCAATGCAGAGGCAGGAGAGGCTCTTATCTTGGGTGTTGTGGTGGTCAGGAGGTGACATGGGTGCAACTGAGGTAGGAGTCTTGCGTACTACACATGGCACTTTTTTTTTTTTTATTATTAATGCCTGTATCTATCATGGGCACATCCATTGCATGTGTGTTTTTTTTTTTCCTCACAGAGACAGAGGGTGCACATTTTTTTGAGACCGACAGAGGATCTGTGGCCTTTGGGTCTTTTTCCTTTCCCCAACTGGGGGTCTCTCTGTGGGAGAGCCCTCACCAAGTACTTGGAGGACCAGCTTTAGCAGAACCCTAAGGAGTGGGTCCAACTGGCTCTGGCCTAGGCAGACCAAGAGTACCTTGCCCCGTGCCAGGAACTTGTCTCCCAGGGCTTCAGGGATGCAGGCCTTTCCTCTTTGGAGGTTGGTCCTATTCTGTACCCTCATGCACTTGTAGGTGGGTGCAGCATAATGTTGCGGTGATAACACAGAGTCTAGGTGCAATGTAAAGAGCTAGTATTGATGTAAAGTAGGGCAATTCACAACAAACCCAGTGGGAAGACAGCCCAACTGGGAACACTCACAAAATCCATCAGCATGTAGAGATGGAGGTTTCATCTGAACTGACAGCACCTGTTAGGATGGGCAGGATGCAGCCTTGTCATCTTATGCCCAAGCAGGAATTAGTCCAGAGAAGTGTGAACCCTTTGCTTTCCCTCCTCGTCTGGAACCTTTCCCTGCCACTAGTAGTGTTCCTACACTACACACTTGGAAATGTGCGCCAAAACCTGGGGAGCAGGGACCTAAAAAGACTCTGCTGACCCAAGATGGCCATCAGGGGTCACCTGGATGCAGCGCAGCCAACCAGAACGCTGTCTCCAGGTGCCAGGAAACCATAGAGAAAATCGAGTTTCCCTTGACTTCCTCTCCAGGCTGTGATGCCACTTCGGTGGGCCGCCTCTTAAAGTGGAGGAAGCAGACTGCACTTGTCTACACACTTTTTTCTTCAATCCTCTTCAGGGCTTACCTTGCCCCAGCCATCAACCATTGCTGTCAGTGTAACAGCTGACTGCCCTTTGTATAAGGAGCATTGTGCTCTCCTGATACACGAAGCACAGTAGACCCTACTTCCCATTCTTCTCTTCTCTTTTTTTGCTGATTTCCATTTTTTAGTATGTAAATTTTTTAAGTTTGCTTTACATTTGCTTTTGCATTCAAAAATTATTTGTACCAGAAGCATCATTTAGTGCCTATAAAACGGGCCTAATCTTTAGCGTCTTCACCTTGGGTTCCAGATGACCAAGCCCCACCACCGGTCCACTGATCACTTTGACATGCAGTATTCACTGAAGGTAACCTTTACTTTTTATTTTTATCATCATGTGCTAAATTTGAGATGTCCAGGCTCATGAAGGGTTTACTTTAATGTGGTGGAACAATATATAGCTCCTGTACTTTTAATAAGGATCCTTTGCCACGGCCTACCTGAGATTTTGCAGTCTCCCGGTGGAGATGTGGAGCAGTCAGGAGAGTTTTCGGCACTGTTTTAGACGGGTTTTCAAACAGCAAATAAAAGGCAGCACATGTCACCGTGAGTAAGCACATTGAAGAGGAACTTGACTTTGTCTCCAGTGACGAAGGCAGGTAGCAACAAAAGAGGCAGACAAGGCTGAGCGCTGCATGAAAGGCAAATAGCACCTCTGCCTGCACAAGTGTCACCTCGAGGGAAAGCTCCTGAAGCACACATTCTCTTCTCCTCCTTGACATACACTCCATTTAATGCACTTGTCAAACCGATGTACAAAGCGACTCGTTCCTGGCGGCGTCATCGAGTCCCGCTCAGACATTTGTTTCATATCCTTTTTCTTAATGCATTTAATGTGACATCCTGAGACTAAATGCAAACAAACTTGTAGAAACGCTAGTTTGCGGAGTGACACTTTGTATTGGAAGCGCATTCGGATGATTTATCAAGACGTGCCGCCGTCTGTGGCTTGCACCCTCCCCGCTGTGGTATTAAGACTTGCGTTAATGTGGACCCATCATAAAAATATGCACTTCATGTCAGTCAACCATGTCCAGCATTCCCAGATCACATGATTATTTTAAGTAGGGAGAATATTACTTATTAACCCTGAAATAAAGGTAGAGGAAATACCTCACCCCTATCTTCTGCCTCCCGTGGTGTGACGTCGCAATTCTTCTAGCGCGATTCCTTGAAAAGTACCCAAAATCTTGCCAGAAGACCCCAGAACAATGCAAGAGCACGTTCTCACTACATTTGTATGCCTCATCATTTTCAGGATCTCACTGGAAGGATAGTGGCATTGCCCTTGTCCAGGCGCCGCAAGCGAAACCTTATAGGTATATTTTTGACTTTATATTATACATAGATTTTTACAGAAGTAAGGGGCCCTGATCCAATAGGCAGAGCCTGCATCTTACTGCAAGGTCCACCTAAAGGACATCAGTGGTGATCTCACCCCGTGAGCTCTCCTCCTATGTTCCAGCCCATATTGGCATGTATCCAGTACTCCTGTTTTTATTATTTATATATTTTATTCTTTATTTAGAAGAATCAACGTGACAGAAGTGCAGAAGTCCAAAACATTTAGGCATAACATATATAAGAAGCGAGAATCTGCATTACTTAGCCAAAAATCATACACCCCTGTTTTATTTATCACAATATAAAATAAAATGAAAGAAACATTTAGGTGATCATATAACTCTATCAAAAGCTGAATTGTTTGTTTTGAGTGATTTTGAACCTCCAACATAGTGTGGGTATCTTCTGCCACATAGAGCATTTATTATCCTTTTTTCTTTTGTTCCTTTCTCTCATCTCCTCCACCTCCGTGCGCTCCTCCTCTCTCAAAAATATGTTTCCATTTCACTTTTCTCTCACCCTTGACAATTTTTACTTCTCCTTCCTTCCCTAGCTTTTCATTTTCCCTACCCTTTCCTTGACCTCTCCCCTCCCTTCTCTTTCACCTTCTCCCTTTAATCCTACCACTCTCCCCCCTTCATTTTTACTACCCCTCCCACTTCCTTCTACCTTTCTCTCCCCTTTCCTTTCACCTTCACTTCCCTTCTCAGCTCTGTCTACCCCTTCCTCTTTCATCTCTCCACCCTTTGCTTTCATCTCTCTTCTCCTCTTCACTTCACTTTTCACTCCCCCTTGCTTTCCTCTGCCACTACCCCTTTCATCCAATACTTTTTCACGCCACCCTCTCTCTTACCCTTCCTCCACTCTCTCCTCCTTCACTTTCACCTCTTCCCTTTCACCGGTCTCTTTTTCCATTTCACTTCTGCCCTCCTTCCATTAACCTCTCCCCCCTCTTTCTACTTACCCTCTCTCTTTTTTTATTTCACTCACTCTCTACCTTTCTCTTTCTCCCTTTCCCTTCCCTTACGTTTAATCTACCTCTCCTTTTCCCTATATACGTCATTTCTCTCTTCACCCCCTCCTTTCTCTTTAACCTTTCATTTCTTCCTCTCTTTCTCCCCTTATCCCTTTCATCTCTCCCCTTCCCTTTAACTTCTCATTGCTTTTGCTTCCTCTTCTCTCTTCCCTTCCACCTCTCTCTTCCTCTTCTCTTTCATCACTTTCTCCCTAACTCTTACACTTTTCACCTCTCCATTCCCCTTACCTTTCATCCCCCCCCCCCAACACTTGCTATTTGACCTCTCTCTCTTTTCCTCTACCGTTCCACCTCTTTCTTTTCACTTCCACCTCTCTCTTCTCTCATTTCCTTTAACCTCTCATTGCTTTCTCTCTCTCCCTCTTCCCTTCCACCTCTCTCTTCCTATTCCATTCCATCTCTCTCCCCCCTCCCCATTCCATTTAACCCCGCCTTTCTTCCTCTCTCTTCCCTTACTCTTCCCCTTTGATCTCTCTCTCCCTTCTCTTCCCTTTACCCTCTCATTTCTTCCTCTCTTCCTCCTCCCTTCCACCTCTCTTTTTCTCTTTCCTTCTATCTCTCTCCCTCTTCCCTTCCACCTCTCTCTTCCTCTTCCCTTCTATCTCTCTCTCCACTTCCCTTCCACCTCTCTCTTCCTCTTCCCTTCCATCTCTCTCTTCCTCTTCCCTTCCATCTCTCTCTTCCTCTTCCCTTCCACCTCCCTCTTCCCTTCAATCTCTCTCTTCCTCTTCCCTTCCATACCGTTCTACCTCTTTCTTTTCACTTCCACCTCTCTCTTCTCTCTCCCTTCCCTTTAACCTCTCATTGCGTCCTCTCTCTCCCTCTTCCCTTCCACCTCTCTCTTCCTATTCCACTGCATCTCTCTCTCTCCCCCTCCCCATTCCATTTAACCCCGCCTTTCTTCCTCTCTCTTCCCTTACTGTTCCCCTTTGATCTCTCTCTCCATTCTCTTCCCTTTACCCTCTCATTTCTTCCTCTCTTCCTCTTTCCTTCCACCTCTCTTTTTCTCTTTCCTTCCATCTCTCTCCCTCTTCCCTTCCACCTCTCTTTTTCTCTTACCTTCCATCTCTCTCCCTCTTCCCTTCCACCTCTCTCTTCCTCTTCCCTTCCATCTCGCTCTTCCTCTTCCCTTCCACCTCCCTCTCCCTTCAATCTCTATCTTCCTCTTCCCTTCCATTTCTCTCTTTCCTTTTCCCTTCCACCTCTCTCTTCCTCTTCCCTTCCATCTCTCTCTTCCTCTCCCTTCCATCTCTCTCTTCCTCTTCCCTTCCATCTCTCTCTTCCTCTTCCCTTCCACCTCCTCTTCCTCTTCCCTTCCATATCTCTCTTCCTCTTCCCTTCCACCTCCCTCTTCTTCTTCCCTTCCATCTTTCTCTTTCTCTTCCTCTTCCATCTTTCTTTTCTTCTTCCCTTCCATCTTTCTCTTCCTCTTCCCTTCCATCTTTTTCTTCCTCTTGCCTTCCATCTCTTTCCCTCTTCCTTTCCACTTCTCTCTTCCTCTTCCCTCCATCTCTCTTCATTTTAACCCCTTATTTATTTCTCTTCCCTTCTATCTCTCTCCCTCTTCCTTTCCACTTCTCTCTTCATCTTCCCTTCTTCTCTCTTCCCTTCCTCTCTCCTCCCTTTTAACCTGTTATTTCTTTCTCTTCCCTTCCATCCCTCTTCACCTCATTCCCTTTAACCTCTCCTTTCTTCTTCTCTTTTCCATCACCCTTCCATTTTTCTCTTCCTCTTCCTTTCTTTCTCTCCCTCTCCCTCCCCTTCAACTGTCCTTTCTTCCTCTCTCCTCCTTTACCCTTCCCCCTCTCTCTTCCTCTTCCCCTGTCATCTCTCTCTCCCTCCCCTTCCCTTTAACCTCTCCTTTCTTCCTCTCTCTTCATTACCTTTCCATTTTTTTCTTCTTCTTGCCTTTCATCTCTCTCTCTCCCTCCCCCTTCCCTTTACCTCTCATTGTCTTCTCTCTCTCCCTCTTCCCTTCCACCTCTCTCTTCCATCTCTTTCTCTCTTCCTCCCCTTCAACTCTCATTTTTTCATCTCTCTTCTTTTACCCTTCCACCTCTCTCTTACTCTTCTTTTATCCCTCTCTCCCTCCTCTTCCCTTTAACCTCTCATTTCTTCCCCCCCCTCTCTCTCTCTCTCTCTCTCTCTCTCTCTCTCTCTCTCCTCTCCCTTCCCTTTAACCTCTCCTTTCTTCCTCTCTCGCCCTCCTCCCCTCTCTTTCTCTCTCTCTCTGTATGCCACACTACAGTGCTCTTCAGAAGTGTCTTTGTTGAGATTACAATGCATGTGGTAATCCTCCTGTCTGTGCAGTTCGGTGAATGTTGCTGTGTGATTGCAGCATGCATAGCAGCTGTGCTCAGAGAACAGGCAGTTCAGGGGAGACGGTCACCCAGCAGTCTTCATTCATAAAAATGTGAACTCCTGAGTCATTAATGAGTCATTGTGCAAAAACACAGGCGCCCACCCATCCCACTTTCACCTCTGCTCTGTTTTTCTCCCCACCGCGCTCCAACCATGCCTTTCTGACAGCCGGCCCGTTATCTTCTTTCAATTATTTTTCAATATTTTTAATAGCTCTCACATCAATCTTTTTGGACACCCCGATCCCTCTGTCCCTCCTTCTTCTAAAACTTGCCCCTCTTTTAGGTCTCTTTGTTAAAGTTTGGATAAACAAATATATTATTTAAAGGCGTTTGTAAAGAAAATGAATATTTCTATTATAATAAACATTCAAGGAGAGCCTGTACATAAATGATCATTCTTACGTGTAGAGGAACCCTTTTTGGGGGACTCATCTCGCTTGGCCTGTTGAATGAGATGGTCGTCTCTTAAAGCTGATTTAATCATCAAAGAATCTTGCTTCCTCATAACCCGCCCCCTTGGGTGATGTCACAGGCTGTGCCTTCAGTGAAGTTTGATTGGATGCCCTGTGCATACATATGTTCTCTAGTATTATAATTGGGAGATGCTGTATTTTTAATTACCAAGCCGTTGAATAGAGCGTAGCCAGTATGGCTTGTCCTTAGGGTTGCCACCTTTTCTTCAAGCCAAACCCAAACTCTTTAGCGGGCTTTTTATTTTTTTGTAGCATACACTAAAGGATTATAAAATACCTGGGACACCTTTGGGTGCCCCAAGGGAAGTAGCAATTCGGCGCATATAGCGCGCGGTGGCGAACAGTGGGTGTGGCCAAAATGCTCTTGCTGACATCATCTCCTAGCCTCCCAGTGATGCCGAACCTGCCACCAGACAGGTGCCCGCAGCTCCTGGACGACAACAGATTTGTGAGTAACTATCTCAGTTACTTGGGGAATAAGAATGGGCCTCGGGCGTGTTCGGATCGAACCCGCTAGGAAGATGGCACTGCACCCTACCAATCATAGGCAGCGTGTATGTGCAGCTGCCGGTCAGGAAGTTCCTTATTGCCTGTGATTGGCGGTGTGCGGTGACAGCTTTCTGGCTAGTTCGATCAGAACACGCCCGAGCCCCTTTACTATTGGGGAGCCACAGCCCGGCCTAAATCATGTGTCCGGGTTTTAGGCAGACTGAAACTCAAAACCCGGACTGTCTGGATGAAGCTTGGACAAGTGACAACCCTACTCGTCCTGTAACATCAGTCATTATGCAGTGATATCTTCCTGGCGGGTTCGATCCGAACACGTCCGAGCCCCTTTACTATTGGGGAGCCACAGCCCTGGCCTAAATCATGTATCTGGGTTTTAGGCGGACTGAAACCTGGACACACAATTCAAAACCTGGACTGTCTGGATGAAGCCTGGACAAGTGACAACCCTACTTGTCCTGCAACATTAGTCATTATGCAGCTGGGCCTTTAATAAATATCTGATTCAGTCAATGGTGTGGCTCACAGTACTTTAGTGTGAAAAATGCACCTTACCTTTGTAGCTATTAGGAAGGATATCCCCTGTACAGATAGCTAAAAAGACCATTGGTGGTTACTTATCTGAGACTAGGAAATTGCTTATTGCTCAAGGAACCCCTAGCAAGCTCTGGAACCTGGTTGAGAAACACTGATGTGCACTGTTGTCTAGTGAGTTTACGGTATGTATCCAAATATCTTAAAGTGCATGTATATCTCAATTTGTTGTTTTTTTTGGATTAGCGTATGGATGGGTTACAAACTTGGAGAAGCTTTTCTTCACTTTCTTCCTTAGAGACACAACAGACTTCAGAAACCTGCCAAAGTGAGGATAATTTCCCTGTTAGAAGGTTCTCCCCAGAACAGACGTCTCCATTGGAAGACTTCTTCTCACTTGTTTTTCTGGGGACAACTCTAAAATTTTGGATTTCCCTTCAGTTTCCTTTTCTGTAACAATGGTTACCAGTACAAATAGAGGGCTGAAACGCATAGCGACAAAGACAACAATAAAAACTTGACAGCGGGTCCAACCCTTCCCCTGTCCGGAAGAATTAGACCTTTTTGCCTAGAGATACACTTTAGAACTGGGCTCTTTCAAACTGAGCAGACTTATGCCGCGTACACACGGTCGGAATTTCGGCCCGCAAAAGACTGATGAGATTTTTTTTGATGGAAAATGCGACCGTGTGTATGCTCCATCGGTCTTTTGCTGGCGGAATTCCAGCCAGCAAAAGATTGAGAGCGTGCTCTAAATTTTTCGGTCGGGAAAAGTTCCTATCCGAAAATGCCATCGTCTGTGGCAATTCCGACGCGCAAAATCCCTACGCATGCTCGGAAACATTGAACGTCATTTTCTCGGCTCGTCGTAGTGTTGTACGTCACCGCGTTCTTGGCGGTCGTAATTTCAGCAAACTTTTGCGTGACCGTGTGTATGCAAGGCAAACTTGAGCGGAATCCCGTCGGAAAAGCTGCCATATCTTTTTCCGACGAGAAAACCGATCGTGTGTACGCGACAATAAGAACAAAATGGAATACAGTACATACACTCAACGACCACTTTATTAGGTAAAACTTGCTAGTACCGGGTTGGTCCCCCTTTTGCCTTCAGAATTGCCTTAATTCTTTGTGGCATACATTCAACAAGGTGTTGAAAACATTACTTAGAGATTTTGGTACATAGTAACATGATAACGTCATGCAGTTGCTGCAGATTTGCCGGCTGCACATCCCATTGGTGCTCTATTGGATGAGATGTGGTGAGTGTGGAGACCATTGGAGTACAGGGACCTCATTGTCCAGTGGTGAGATGATTGGAGCTTTGTGACATGGTGCATTATCCTGCTGGAAGGAGCCATCAGAAGATGGGGACACTGTAGTCATAAAGGGATGGACATGGTCAGCAACAATACTCAGGTAGACCGTGGGGTTTAAACGTTGCTCAGTTTATACTAAGGGGCCCAAAGTGTGCCAAGAAAATATCCCCCAAACCATTACACCACCAGCCTGAACCGGTGATACAAGGCAGGATGGATCCATGATTTCATGTTTACTCCAAATTCTGACCCCACCATCTGAATGTCACAGCTAAAAATCGAGACTCATCAGACCAGGCAACGTTTTTCCCACTCCTCTATTGTCCAATTTTGGTAAAACCCGTACGAATTTTAGCCTCCGTTTCCTGTTCTTAGCTGACAGGAGTGGCATCCGGTGTGGTCTTCTGCTGCTGTAGCCCATCTGCTTCAAGGTTGGATGTGTTGTGCACTCAGAGATGGTATTATGCATGCCTTGGGTGTAACGAGTGGTTGTTTGAGTTACTGTTGCCTTTCTTTCATCTCGAACCAGTCTGCCCATTCTCCTCTGACATCAACAAGGCATTTTCCTCCACACAACTGCCGCTCACTGGATATTTTCCTTTTTTCAGACCATTCTCTGTAAACCCCGAGAGATGGTTGTGTGTGAAAATCCCAGTAGATCAGCAGTTTTTGAAATACTCAGACCAGCCCATCTGGCACCAACAACCATGCCACGTTCAAAGTCACTTAAATCCCCTTTCTTCCCCAATCTGATGCTCAGTTTGAACTTCAGCAAGTCGTCTTCACCATGTCTAGATGCCTAAATGCATCGAGTTGCTGCCATGTGATTGGCTGATTAGCAGTTTGTGTTACCAAGCAATTGAGCAGGTATACCTAATAAAGTGGCCAGTGAGTGTAGGTTGAAAATCATTTGTTTAACCCCTTCAGATGAATGACGGCTAAAGAGTGGACCTACTTTGCCGGGAGGCCATCAATTGACATCCTCCCCTTTGCATGCTCCCCGCGCGCCCCTTGCAGGGCGCGCGCTGTGAACACCGAGTTAATAAGACTTGGGTGATCACAGATCAGAGTAAGGGGTCGATCCCGGCCCCTTACCACGTGATCAGCTGTCAGCCAATGACAGCTGATCAGGTGATGTAAACAGAAGATCGGTAATCGTTTTTTTTTTTTCCTCATGCTGACAGCGCGAGGAGAAAAAAGAGCCGATCACCGGCTTCTGTGCAAGGGACATCGGTCCTGAAGAGGTAGAGGCAAAGCCGCCTCATCTGTGTCAACCAGTACCGCCTGCCAGTGCCCACAGTGCCACAAATCAGTGCCCACCAGTGCATAACAGTGCCACCTATCAAGGCTCATGAGTGCCACCTATGAATGCCAACCAGTGGTGCCAATCAGTGCCTCATCAGTGCCATCTAGCAGTGTTGCCTATCAGTGTAACCTACCAGTGCTGATCAGTGCCCATCACTGTCACCTATCAGTGCCCATCACTGCCACCCATCAGTGGCCATCACTACCACCCATCAGTGCCAGCTATCAGTGCCACCTATTAGTGCCCTTCAGTGCCACCTCTCAGTGCCCACCAATGCCGCCTATCAGTGCCCACCAATGCCACCTATCAGTGCCCATCAGTGCCGCCTATTAGTGCCCATCAGTGCCGCCTTATCAGTGCCCATCAATGCAGACTATCTGTGCCCATCAGTGCAGCCTCATCAGCGTACATCAATGAAGGAGAAAAATGACCTGTTTGCAAAATTTATTAACAAAATATAAAACGGTTTTGTATTTTTTTTTTTTAATTTCGACCTTTTTACATTTTTTTAACAAAAAATAAAAAACCCAGAGGTGATCAAATACCAACAACGTTGTATGACCGCGCAATTGTCATTCAAAGAGTGACGGCGCTAAAAGCTGAAAATTGGTCTGGGTAGGAAGGGGGTTTAAGTGCCCAGTAAGCAAGTGGTTAATTTAGTTTTTTTTTTACTAAAATCATACAGCATTTAGCAATATTTATATATATATATATATATATATATATATATATATATATATATACATACATACACACAGTATATTATATGCATTCAGTACACCTACACATAAATACATATTGTTTACTTCTGGAGTTCTAGACATCTGCCATTCAGCGATCTGACATACTTTTCTAATACGATCATTGTGCGAGGGCCTTGTTTTTATTTCCCCTGCTGCTGGCTATTGTGCGAATATGTAAATAGATGTAAACTTGTCTTTTTCACGTGAAGCATTAAAGACAGTGTTTCTGATGGAAGACTTTCCAGAATATAATTTATGTAACGGATACGGCTTTACTGAAATTCTTTGTTCTTGAAATAGGCACAACTCTGCTATTGTGTATTTGATCCCCCCCCCACCACACACACACACACACATACACACACACACACACACACACAGCACAGTGTACGTTAGTGCATCCTTTGGGATTTAGGAAGGAGCATCTGAGAAGAAGGAGTCAGAGGAGAAGATGACATCTGAGTCGGACATTGTCCTGTCAGGTGGGCACACTCAGATTAAGGTATAGACCAGCCTTTCTCAACTTTTTTTTTACCACAGGGGAACTCCAGAAATAATTTTCAGGTCTTGGGGAACCCTTGTAAAACCAATTTATCTGGGGTCAATGGGAAAAACATCCTTTTTTATGTTGAGGGTCAAGAGAAATAATGCAACCCTTACGGCGGCGGTCAGAATGCCACCATTACAGACAGCTAAAACCATCATAGGTGTTGTGCTTCTGGCTTTACTAGGGGGATTTGGAATGTACAGGGACCATTAAAGAGGTCAATCAGCCACAGCTCAAGGAACCCTTATGCCGCGTACACACGACCGGACTTTGCGGCAGACTTTGTCCGCCGGACTTTACGACGGTCTTTCCCAATGAACGGACTTGCCTACACACGATCAACCAAAGTCCGACGGCTTCGTACGTGATGACGTACGACCGGACTAAAACAAGGAAGTTCTAGGTCCGTCGAACTTTTGGGGAAAAAAAGTCCGCTGGAGCCCACACACGATCGAATTGTCCGACAGACTCCGGTCCACAGGACCAAGTATGCCGTAAAGTCCGGTCGTGTGTACGCGGCATTAGCAATCTCTGGAGGAACCTTTAGCAGTCTCTGGAGGAACCTTTAGCAATTTCTGGAGGAACCTTTAGCAATCCCTGGAGGAACCCTTATCAATCTCTGGAGGAACCTTTAGCAATCTCTGGAGGAACCTTTAGCAATCTCTGGAGGAACCTTTAGCAATCTCTGGAGGAACCCTTAGCAATCTCTGGAGGAACCTTTAGCAATCTCTGGAGGAAACCTTAGCAATCTCTGGAGGAACCCTTAGCAATCTCTGGAGGAACCCTTAGCAATCTCTGGAGGAACCCTTAGCAATCTCTGGAGTAACCTTTAGCAGTCTCTGGAGGAACCTTTAGCAATCTCTGGAGGAACCCTTAGCAATCTCTGGAGGAACCTTTAGCAATCACTGAAGGAACCTTTAGCAGTCTCGGGAGGAACCTTTAGCAATTTCTGGAGGAACCTTTAGCAATCCCTGGAAGAACCCTTATCAGTCTCTGGAGGAACCTTTAGCAATCCCTGGAGGAACCCTTATCAGTCTCTGGAGGAACCTTTAGCAATCCCTGGAGGAACCTTTAGCAAACTCTGGAGGAACCTTTAGCAATCTCTGGAGGAACCCTTAGCAATCTCTGGAGGAACCCTTAGCAATCTCTGGAGGAACCCTTAGCAATCTCTGGAGTAACCTTTAGCAGTCTCTGGAGGAACCTTTAGCAATCTCTGGAGGAACCCTTAGCAATCTCTGGAGGAACCTTTAGCAATCGCTGAAGGAACCTTTATCAAACTCTGGAGGAACCCTTAGCAATCTCTGGAGGAACCCTTAGCAATCTCTGGAGGAACCTTTAGCAATCACTGAAGGAACCTTTATCAAACTCTGGAGGAACCCTTAGCAATCTCTAGAGGAACCCTTAGCAATCTCTAGAGGAACCCTTAGCAATCTCTGGAGGAACCCTTAGCAATCTCTGGAGGAACCCTTAGCAATCTCTGGAGTAACCTTTAGCAGTCTCTGGAGGAACCTTTAGCAATCTCTGGAGGAACACTTAGCAATCTCTGGGGAACCTTTAGCAATCGCTGAAGGAACCTTTATCAAACTCTGGAGGAACCCTTAGCAATCTCTGGAGGAACCCTTAGCAATCTCTGGAGGAACCTTTAGCAATCACTGAAGGAACCCTTAGCAATCTCTGGAGGAACCCTTAGCAATCTCTGGAGGAACCCTTAGCAATCTCTGGAGGAACCCTTAGCAATCTCTGGAGTAACCTTTAGCAGTCTCTGGAGGAACCTTTAGCAATCTCTGGAGGAACCCTTAGCAATCTCTGGAGGAACCTTTAGCAATCGCTGAAGGAACCTTTATCAAACTCTGGAGGAACCCTTAGCAATCTCTGGAGGAACCCTTAGCAATCTCTGGAGGAACCTTTAGCAATCACTGAAGGAACCTTTATCAAACTCTGGAGGAACCCTTAGCAATCTCTAGAGGAACCCTTAGCAATCTCTAGAGGAACCCTTAGCAATCTCTGGAGGAACCCTTAGCAATCTCTGGAGGAACCCTTAGCAATCTCTGGAGTAACCTTTAGCAGTCTCTGGAGGAACCTTTAGCAATCTCTGGAGGAACCCTTAGCAATCTCTGGAGGAACCTTTAGCAATCGCTGAAGGAACCTTTATCAAACTCTGGAGGAACCCTTAGCAATCTCTGGAGGAACCCTTAGCAATCTCTGGAGAAACCTTTAGCAATCACTGAAGGAACCTTTATCAAACTCTGGAGGAACCCTTAGCAATCTCTAGAGGAACCCTTAACAATCTCTAGAGGAACCTTTAGCAATCTCTGGAGGAACCTTTAGCGATCTCTGGAGGAGCCCTAGCTTTCCATGGAAACCCTAGTTGAAAATGGCTGGTATAGACACCGCCTTAGGTTCTTTGAACATATACTAAACCACAATTTTGGCTCAAAACATGTTGGCTACCCGTTACTACTGATTTAACGGAAGATTGGAAAGCAATTAGTCATAAATTGAATAAGAAAATATTTTTGCAGACTCCCATGGTACCCATTAACAAGAAGTTCCCAGAATTCTCTTTAATTGCCTTCTATGGTGATGGAAGAGTGACAAGGGAATGTTGAATCTTTTGTTTGTTTGATTACTTTGATTACTCCTTAGGGATCATTCACACGTGCAGCTATTATTGCCATCCCTCTGAAAAGCAATGCACGAAGGAATGCCTTTCAGAGGGCATTTGGAAGGTTGCGAGGAGGGATATGTCACCTCCACACCACCTGTTTTAACCCCAAAAAAATGCTGGCCCATCACACTACAGCCACATATATTCACTTGAATGTTCGGTGTTTTGGCAGCACCATTTAAATTTTGCCACAGCCACAATGCTTTGCATGTGTACACCCTTGGGCAGTACCCTAAGAAACTTGAGGTGCCGCTCCAGACAATCGTCCTTTAACTGTGGTGACTCCTACTCAAGGGTGCAGGCAGCTAAGAAACCTGTCCATTGGCTCTGTAGCATATACTGGAAAGGGAGAAACACCGCCAGACACCAACCCGGCCTAAACACAGAAATGCGGCAGCTCAGGGTTGTATATATTGGAAAGGGAGAAACACCGCTGCACACTCACCCGGCCCGAAAGGTGAATCAACAAGGCGGCTTCAGCCGGACTCCACCCAGGCCACGTCCCTGATGCATTTCGCCCTATGCATAGGACTTAATCAAAGAGGTCGAAGTGCATCGGGGGTGTGGCCTGGGTTGAGTCAGGCTGAAGCCATCTGGTTGATTCACCCTTTGGGCCGGGTTAATGTGCAGCGGTGTTTCTCCCTTTCCAATATATAACAACCCTGAGCTGCTGCATTTCTGTGTTTAGGTGGGTGGTTGAGGGTTGCCATAAAACCATGGCTCAACCACCTTGCCTTTACCACTCCCTGGCCACAGTGTAAGTACCCCATTGTGATCTGGTTACAGTCTCTTGCTGAAATGTGAGAGGAAGAAGCAGCACAAGGAGCCGATCAGTTCATGTGCTGACAAGAAGCGCATTGATTGAAGGAGAGAGCAGAGTGACTGAGGAGCTCATCCTTGTGCTGCTTTTCCTTTCACTGTCCAGTCACAGACTGGGGGGGGCGGGTCTGGCATCATCTGACCTCACAGGAAGTGGGTTGAATGACGCTGGACAGCAGACTGAGAACATCAAGTGGCAGAAAAAAAAGTACTGTGGGGGATATCTCTGGATTGAAGCTGAGTATTGCAGCAAAAGCTGGGTTTGTTATTTTAACCACTTCCGGACTGCCGCACGCCGATATATGTCCTTACTTTGAAGGGGGATATCGTTGTTATGGCAGCATCTAGCTGCCATAACTCCGGTATCCTCTTGTTCAGCCGGCGGTCCGGTTTCCGCTAATAGTGGTCTCTGCGGCAAGTTCGCCGCAAGATCACTTTTATCAACTGCGGGAGAGAGGCCCCCCCTCTCGCCTCGCTCCGGTGCCCCCGGAAATGTTGGCAGCGGCGGAGGCGACCCGATCTTCTTCCTTGCTGGGTATTGAGACGAGTGAGGGGAAGATGGCCCCCACCCGTGTCCATATCATTGCAGGGCGGAAGTGACGTCAAAACATCGCTTCCGCCCATAGCTCTTAAAGGGCCATTTTTTTTTTTTTTAAATGACAATTTTTTATTTATTTATTTTTATTGCATTTTAGTGTAAATATTAGAACTGAGGTCTTTTTTTACCACAGATCTCATATTTAAGAGGTCCTGTCATGCTTTGTCTATTACAGGGGATGTTTACATTCCTTGTAATAGGAATAAAAGTGACAATTTAAAAAAAAAAAAAAACAGTGTACAAATAAAAAATAAAAGGTAAAATAAATAAGAAAAAAAAAATGTAAACACGCCCGTCCCAACAAGCTCGCGCACAGAAGCGAACGCATATGTGAGTAGCGCCCGCATATGAAAACGGTGTTCAAACCACACATGTGAGGTATCGTCGCGATCGGTAGAGCGAGAGCAATAATTCTAGCACTAGACCTCCTCTGTAACTCAAAACATGCAACCTGTAGAATTTAATAAACGTCGCCTATGGAGATTTTTAAGGGTAAAAGTTTGTCGCCATTTCACGAGCGGGCGCAATTTTGAAGCGTGACATGTTGGGTATCAATTTACTGAGCATAACATTCTCTTTCACAATATTTAAAAAAAAAAAAAAAATTGGGCTAACTTTACTGTTGTCTTAGTTTTTAATTAAAAAAAGTGTATTTTTTCCAAAAAAAGTGTGCTTGTAAGAATGCTGCGCAAATACGGTGTGACAGAAAGTATTGCAACCACCGCCATTTTATTCTCTAGGGTGTTAGAAAAAAAATGTATAATGTTTGTTCTAAGTAATTTTCTAGCAAAAAAAAGTTTTTAACTTGTAAACAACAAATCTCAGAAAGAGGCTCGGTCCTTAAGTGGTTAATGAGCTATTGTTGTTTCTGGAGTTCTGCTTTAAGGTTTTATTAGAACACTTTTGTCGATCATTAGGTTATACGTACTGATCTTCTCCCCCCCCCAATTATCCATACAGTTTGCTCTACCACACAGCGTAGCCCATCTTTGTCTCATTAGTGTCTCGGTGCTCAGGCACCTTGCTGACACGACATTCGTCCAGGATATACAAGACGCCCCCAGCAGGGCAGGAATGTGAAATGCGGTTGGTACGTATGGGTCTGTGCCATGGTGCTTCATGTAGAATTTGTTTATCACTGCGCTTTGCATTTGTCCCTGCTGTCAGCCGCAGCCAGAGCCAGCTTTCCTTGGAGAGGGGTAAAGCTACACAGCCACCTGTTCCCTTTAAAATAACACCATCCTTGTCGTTTTGGCTCATCCCATCCTTCCAGCTTTTCCCTTCACTCTTAACTGACAAGTCCATCTAATATATGGAAATAAAACATGTCACCGCCAAGGAAAATAGGAGAATTCAAATTGTGCTACAAACATCCTGAACTAAGAACGACGCACAGATATATGGGAAATTCATCCCATTAGCTCCGTTATATATTTCTTTTAAAAGTTGTGAGTGAATTCATTCAGCTAACTTTTCCTTGTGTCATCACACACTAGCTGAAAGTTGAAATCAGACATATAGTGTGAGGGCTTGACAGGCAGGAGAGAGCAGCCGGTCATATCCTGCAATACATTTTCCATGCAGAATTGTGCTCACACTTTGCTACTTGCAGAGCTAGCTAGGTGGGTGATAGTGAGTCCCTGGAGGGGTGGGGCTGCATCATGGTAAAATCCAGTAGGGGTTTCACAGACTCCCTTATTTAAGATGCTGGCGCCTGTAACCAAAGCCGATTGAAGATTCGGCTGTTGTGGGGACATCCTTGGATCCAGAACTGAAGAAGAAAATCACGTACATTGCACTTAAGGGCCGTCCTGCAGTAGTGTATGTACTTGGGGTGGTCCTTAAGTGGTTAAAGAAAAAGTGCCATTAGAAATAAAAGCTTGTCAATGTGTATGGATTTATGCTTAAATACTTCTCCTTGGTGGTGTAAAAAATGCTGAATGATTCTCCCTAAAATAACATCTTTATGTCTGCTCCTATTGCCTGATACTTCCTCCCCTACATGAAGCCCAATTTGTGTGTGTTTCTTTTGTGGAACTTCACACTAAAAGGAAAGGTTCCACTTTTAACACCTCCTTCACCCCTCATCTCCCACTTTTTAAGTTTTTTTTTGTGGGGGAAATGGTGGGGGGGGGGGAGCAGGTACCTAGTTGTAGCAGGCATCTGCTTTCATTTTCACTCTGACCACCTAGGCAATCAGAGTGAAAGCTTGTAACAACCCCTGACCACAACCTTCTGCAACACGTCACAGGTCCCAAAGGCTGTGGGAACATTCACAAAGCCCAACGCAGCTGTGAAACAGCAAGGAGCTACATCCAACTATGAGTTTTTTTACGAAAAAAAAAAACTGTCAGCTCCGGTCAGAGCCCCTGTACTAATGATCCAACGTTAGTACAGCGATCTCCCCCGCTGAGCTGTTGTGTTCTGACAGGGGGGCGGTCTCCCCTGCCAGAAAACGTTGGTCACTTGGGAGCCGTTCGGCTGCTGGTTTTCCAGCATGTTTGTCCGACAGAAGCCGGGCAAACCAGCTCCCATACACATGGGCCGAATGTCAGCCCGTGTGTACGGGGCTTAAAGGGCAACAACACTGTGGAGAATAAAAACAACTGCATACTGTGTTGTTGACTAAAGCAAACAGGTCTTCTACCCACACTCCAGAATGTGCTTGATAACATACAGTGGTGCTCAGGCTTACAGCTGCTGTAAACCCAACATATACAGTAGATGCTCCTATAGAAAATCCGGCATCTCGGTGCAGTACACAAGCAATTACACTTTATCAATGGGAAACAGTACGTAAAATCCACATAAACGTCAACCGCGTTTCGGCCACTAGATCTTAGTCATGACTAAGGCCTGGCAGCCGAAACGTGTTGGAATTTTTGGTGGATTTTGTGTTCTGTTCCCTATTAATAAAGGATACTTGCCCAGCAACCCAGCAAGGTAATTGGAAGAAGAGGCAACATGATCGCTTCTAAATAGAATAGCAAATAGTATTCATAGACATTGTAAAATAAAACAATTAGACTGTTAGATTACACCACTGTTCCGTCAAGCATTAATAAAACAACTTTAATTTCAAGCTCTGTTAAGGACACTCCACCCAGCCTCTCTCGAACTCATTTCGAGCTTACAGGGAAGGGGGTGAAAAGCACCAAAGAAAGGAGTTGGGTAGAGTGTCCTCAGCAATGGTAGAACAATAAAGTTGTTTTTGTGCCTAAAGGAACATTGGTGTTCAGCTCCTAATATGATATGTGGGCTGTTTTGGGAGGAGCCAGTCCTGGCGATGTGAGCAACCACATATAGACTTTTAGATGTTGTGGAGCATGAAAAAATACCTTCTAATGTGGCTTTCCTTCTGATTTACGGTTGAAATAAGGCCCTCTATCCTTGATAGCCAAGTAAGCTGCCATCTTACCCTCTGTTTGATCTGCATTTGCCATGGTGCTGCACATGTGATCAATTATGGCACCAGCCATTTGATGGCTGGACAGCTCGGTGGAGAGCACAAACATTTATGACAGCTATCATTCATGGCATGCCCTAAATAGACCTCTTTTAGGAAATGGTTAAATCAATGGGTTCAGTTCCTCTTGAACAGAGTGGTGACTTTCACTAGAAGTCTACAGTAGCCTTTCTAAACCTTTGTGACATGGAGGAACCCTTGAAATAACTTTCCGGTCTCAATGAACCCCTGCTACTAATTATTCTATCTACAGCTCATGATAGTTGGTACATTAGTGGTATGGTCACCAGGAAGGATGCTGCTAACATTTATAGACATTGGGAAGAACCCCTTCCCCCCTCCTTATCAGATAGCTAAAAGTATCAATGCTGTCTGTGGTTACTTATCTAAATGCAGAATATGCTCATATCTTGAGGAACCCCTAGCAACCTCTGGAGGAACCCTGGGGTTCCACAAAAAGGCTGCTCTAGAGAAAGAAGGCAAGGCAGCCGCACAAAGTCTACCCAACTGAAGGTCTTGCAACAATTGGGGTGGGTCAGTCACAAGAGTGTGTGCTTTACGTTACAAATCTTTTGGCATGTACAACAGTTCCAACACATGTGTTTCAAGTGTGCATCTAGCAGTTGGGCTTCTTGATTTCAGTTATAAAACATGGTTGTCCTCTTTTCTTTTTTTTTTTTTCTTTCTTTTTTTTTTTTTTAGATTTATGTGCACTGCTACTTGTCGTATCTTGATTTCCTGTGGTGCAAAGGACTTTAAGTTTATAAAATCTGTAATTTTTGCATCTTTCCATGGATGTCCATATACTTGTTCTGTAATGATGAAGATGTTTCGCAGCTCATCCAAGCCATCTCCTAAATTCTAATTAATGTCAGAATAAAGATACCTCAGCATTTATATCTGTGCTACCTCTGTGGTTATACATGTTGGGGTATTTTCCTGACATTCATCAAAACTGATGAAGTTGCTTGGATAAGCTACAAATCAAACATCTTCAACATTTCAAATCAAGTTCAGTTGAAAGTAACTAAAACCTTCACAAAAACCTAGGCCATCCTAAAGCAGATTTCATTATTTTAAGAACATATGCTGGACAAAGACCTTTCCTTAGACTGGACCCAAACTCAAAGTAAAAAAAAAAATACTTGGGTGTCCAGATAGGGTCCTGAGGGATTGGAAAACCTGTCAATTTGTATTGCTGTCTGTAACCACACTACGGAAATACACCTTTCTCTACTTGTTCTATTTTCTATTATCATTGAAAGTCAAAGAAAATACCAAATTTTGGATTGACATCAGAACACTAACTGAAAGGAGCCTGTGGGTGATGTCACCGCTCCAGGCTTTACCAGCCGTTGTCGGAGCGCTCTCTCCTCTCCCCTTCAGCCGCCGCTGGCACAGGGGATCACGTTACCGCAGTGGTCCGAAAATAGGTAAGTACGGTATATAAATCTTTTTTACACCGGTTAGTCAGTATAGATGTTAGGAGGGGTGAGGAAGGATTTTTAGGTTAGGTTTAGCCTTGAATTCTACTTTAATCTATGTTCAAGTTCGGTCTTGTGTATAAAAAGCATCAGAAAGGAGATACCAGAGGGTGCCTTCTTGTCTATATGTGCAGATTGCTAAAGTTTTCAGCCCTGAATGTTACTGAGTTCTGCTGGGTTTCCTTTCACCTGGACTTGTGCAGCTTGTTGGTCCATTGGACAAGTCCCTGCCTGGTGTTTGGCACTTGGTCTGTCAAGAGCAGCCTTTCTCAACCAGGGTTCCTAGGGTTCCTCCAGAGCAAGGTTTCTCAACCAGGGTTTAATGGAGCCCAAGGGTTGCTCCATAAGTTTCCTGGGGTTCCTTGATCAATGAGCAATTTCTGCCTCTCAGATAAGTTCCCACTGACACCATTGATCTTTTTAGCTATCTGTAAGGGGTAATTCTTTCCAATGACCACAAGTATAAGGAACAGTCTTCCCACTGACTATCACACTAACGTATCATGAGTTGTAGATATCGTCATTTTTAGCAGAGGTTGCCTGAGACCGGAAAGTTATTTCCAATGTTCCTCTGTGTTGAAAAGGTTAAGGAAGGCCGGTCCAAGGGTTGCCAGGATTTTTTTGAGCAATGGGCACTTGTTGCCTTTTAGATAAGTAACCACCTACAGGAGTCTCCAAACCATGGCCCTCCAGTTGTTCAGGAACTACAATTCCCATCATGCCTAGTCATGTCTGTGAATGTCAGAGTTTTACAATGCCTCATAGGATGTGTAGTTACGATATGCAACAGCCGGAGGGCCATAGTTTGGAGATCTCGGAGTCCTACACCATTGATACTTTTAGCTCTCTGTGGAAGTTGCACTCTCCCCACTTACCAATATGTGAGCTGTATATATAATAATTATGCAGCTTCTTGAGCCTGGAACATTCTTTCAAGTGTCCCTCCATGTTAAAAAGTTTGAGAGAGGCTGATTAGTGCCTGGTTCACATCTATGCATTTTTTAGTGCATTTTCAGTTTTGCAGAAACACACTACAGTCCATTTAACATGATTTCCTATGAGTTATGTTCAAATCTATGCATTTTATGGAAAGGGCCAGAGACTTTTGTTTCTGATTTTTGGCTCCATAGACTTCAATGGATCAAAAACGTGTATCGAAAAATGCAAAATGCACATGGAATACGCAAACTGCAACCTGCATAGGTGTGAACCAGGCCTTAGAGGGTGACCTGTTTTGGACATGGAAGCAACACACTCCATGTTCCTGTTTAAGAGAAGTTCATCACTAGGGTTTACATAGACTTTAACTGGTTGAGGTCTTCTTCCGAGAGAAGCTGCGTCATTCTCTTTCTTCCCTCCATAAAGGATGTGATACTATAACACAGAACAGCCTTTGATACAATTCACACATTGCATTTCCTTTACACCGGCAAGGCCGGTTAAAAAATCCCAACTGTTAAAGCAGCCCGAAACTAATGGATTATGGGAGCCGAGGGGCCGCCGCCATGTGAGAACTTGGAAAGGTATCATGACTTTATAAAAGAGATGAACATGTTTATATTTTCTGTGAAAAAAAAAAAAAAGAAAGAGAGAATTACAGAGAGTAATTATCTCAAGCTGTGCCTTTCAGACAATGCTGTCAGTTTTTCCAATTTGCTTGTGTACAGCTGGGCGTTCGGAGCCAGTGGAAGAAACT
Source organism: Lithobates septentrionalis (assembly GCA_037952835.1). Classification (NCBI taxonomy): domain Eukaryota; kingdom Metazoa; phylum Chordata; class Amphibia; order Anura; family Ranidae; genus Lithobates; species Lithobates septentrionalis. The sequence goes on from JBBDGP010002394.1 coordinate 44,301, forward strand.
TCCAAGGTGGCTGGACGCCCAGGGCAGCGGGCACAAAGTGTCCCTGCATAGCGGGGAAACGAGCACTCTGCCTTTGTAATGACGCTTGGTGTCTGGCAGGCCACCCCAATGCTCTCTGTCTACTTCCTCTTTACTGACCCCAATACAAGGATAGCAAGATGGACGTCTGCCAGACTTACAGCTTGACTGCGTTAAACAGGTTGGTTGAACGTCTTCATGTGCCATGTCTTTTTTTTATTTCTTGCTCTTTTTTTTCTGCGTTGCTTTGCTGATATCAGGTGTCTTCCAAGAGATCTACGCTGTAGGGATCATTTGAGGGGAAAAAAAAGTGCGCCGTGTTTAATAAGGTTTGGCAAATTGCGGTGGCTCATAGTAAGACATCAGATTATTTTTTTCAGATAGATAAAGGAATAATTCAGATCGAACGTTGCATGGAAAGGATTTTAGTACGTTTTGTTGCAGGTCCCTAAGGGCTTCTGCTCTGTATATGTTGAGATATATCCTGCAGTTTCAGGGGTCAGATGTAAGTAACGCAGAGTCCAGAGATCAGTAGTAATGCACAGTGCAGGGGTCAGGAGTAAGTGAAACAAAACCAAAGAAAATTCCAAGCTCAACTTACCGACCAGCCTGCAACCAACCAAATTATCCTGTCTAACAGTATGCGTTAAAAACAGGGGTTTAGTTTGGTTTTGTTTGACATACGTCGCCCTTCCATGCTCTCCCTGCTATAAAGGCCAGTTATAGGTGTGGGCAAAGGCCATTTGTTTGTACCGTCAGAAGTAAGTTCCCCAGATTTCAGAGGCCAGTAGTATTTGAATGCAGGGACCAGCGGTATGAAATCATTCACCAGACCTCTGATGCAGAATTTCCCGGCAGAGTGAGGAAAGTCCTCCCAGGTTTTTCCAGGTTTACCAGGAGGTTTTTTCTCCGCTGTTTCATATAACATGTCAGAGCTGAAGAGGACCCCACCATGCTCAGTTGCACACTCAGGCCCCTTTAACTATTTTTCCCACAACCCCCTGGACACGACCAGGCTAGATAAGAATCCCGTTACTGTGGAAATTTCTACCAGAGCACTCCAGTTCCAGTGGAGTGTCGTCGTCCCCATGTCCCTGGGCTTTGGGGTCCCTCCAGCTGTTCACCAGTGTTACCAGACCTACCCTGGACTTCAGTGAGAGGGATGTTGTTTGTGACAATAAGGACAAGTAGCTGTGGCCTGAACTGTTTTACTGAGGTAGTGATTCTCAGCTAAATTATTTGGTTTCATATAGTCTTATAGAGACTATGTTATGCTATATCTCCCATGGGGAGGGGATGGGGGGACACCTACTAGAAAATGCATGTAGGCATAGGACACGCCCCCTGCCACACACCCCTAAAGGAGAATTGACAAAAAAAAAAGGTTAATTAAATCCACAAGTGTTTTTACCACTACTATTCCTTTATATTGGCTTTTAAAATTTACAAATGCAGCAATTTGGATGAAATGTTTAGCACTGGGAAACACTTTTTGATAGATAAAAAGTGCATTTTATTTACAACTATATAGATCAGACCCCAATGAGGGACAAATGAGGGGGAGAGAGGGACAGAGGGACATTGCTCCAAATCAGGGACAGTCCCTCAAAATCAGGGACAATTGGGAGCAGCCACATGTCATCCTTATTGAGCCATGCAGACATTGCTGTGAAGAGTCCATGTTTCACAGCTTTCATGATCTATGTTGTAATGCTCTCTAGCAGCCTTTATCAACCTTTTTTACCCAAAAAGAACTCTTGCAATAACTTTAAGGTCCCAGGGAACCCCTGTTAAGATTAGTTCATTGATGGTCATCAGGAAAATGCCCCTTGCATTGGTGGTGGTCAGTAGGAAGAATTCTCCCCTTAGGGTCTTTTCACACAGGATTGTCTATAATACGGACTCTGCTTGCTCAGCAGGGGATCGATCCGTTGATCCCCTGCTGGGCAGGTGGATGACAGGTCCCTCTCCGCTCACTGTGCAGAGATGGACCTGTCAAAGCCCCGCTCTCCTCTATGGGAAATCGGATGAAAACGGACCACTGATCCATTTTCATCAGATCCAATCCTCCAGGAGGATGGAAAATAGGCTTTCCATCCGCCTGAATTTCACAAACAGGATCAGATTTGATACCGGCGGATGTCAGCGGTCATGTCACCGTTGACATACGCCGCTCCATAGAGGTGCATGGAGCGTCCGATCAGGTCCGCCTAAAAAACTGACAGTCATGCCCCTGGTTCTGCCAAGTGACATTGACCTTGAAACTATGCAGATGCCATTATATGGGAAATCCGTTAGCCACAGCTCAAGGAAACTGTAGCCAACCTCTGGAAGACGTCATGTGTGACGAAACATGTTGGGCGGGACTACGCGCTGACGCCATTGTGCCCCACGTGACCCCGGATGCACAGGTGATTTGTATCTTGTTTTCCGGCAAACATTTTTATCAAGACTCTTGATTTTAATCAAATGTAAGTAGCCTTTTGGCTTTATTCAATAAATGACACTTACCAGTATTACACTATTCTCGCTGTAACCCTTGTGCGTCGCATAGCTCCCAACTGTCCCTGATTTCCAGGGACTGTCCCTGATTTCCAGGGACTGTCCCTGATTTGGAACAAAGTCCCTCTGTCCCTTTTCCCTCCTCACTTTGGTCTGATCTGTAAAGTTGTATATAAAATGCACTATTTATCTATCAAAAAGCAGGGGTGGCCTGTCCATTAAGGGCGCACAGGCGCCTCCCCCCCTGTCCATTGCTGCCGCCCCCTATCTATGCGTCCGGCCTCTTGCAGGATGCCGGATGCATGAATTCCAATGGGGGGGCTGTTTTTTTTTTTTGCAGCACCTGATTAGAGCCGGAGGCTCTAACGGGCTTCAAAATGGGGTGGGCTCAGAGAATGCGAACAGAGCCCACCCAGGTGTGTTACAACAGTGAATGAATATTCGCTATTGTAACACTTATCCTCCTCCCGGCCAATCAGGAAGCAGGTGAGACTCGTCACCCGGCTGAAAGGACAGGTGATCCTATTGGACGCCTAGGAGGAGTGGAGGAGCCGCACGCTGGAAGCCGCCGATGGAGTAGAGGACACGGAGCCACTGCCCCTACCCGCCTAGACGGGGTAAGTACAGCGCGCCCAGGGGGGGGGGAGTGGTTGTTTGCCTCTCCCCGAAAGAAGAACCAGCAGCCGCCACTGTCAAAAAGTGTTTTCCCAGTGCTAAACCTTTCATCCAGTTTCTAAATTGCTGTAAACTATAAGAGGAATAAAAAAGGAATAGTAGTGTTAAAAAAAAAAACACTTGTGGGTTTACCTAATCTTTACTTTTTTTTTTGTATAATTCCCCCTTAAGGGGGCGTGGCAGGGGGTGTGTCCTATGACTACATACTTTTTCTAATTGGTGTCACCTCATTGCCATTTCAGAAAGTTGGGAGGTATGGCGCTGCATGATAATTGCTGGGGAAGATACTCAATTCATATGCCGAATCGTGTTCGTATTTTCTTATTTTCTTCCCTTCTCGTTTCGGTCGTCTTGCTTTTGAAATGCGCAGTGCCAATTCGCCTTTGATGCCAGTATCTATGATATTATACTGTTAACAAACCTGAATATGGTCTGTATTGGAAATGTGCTGCTTTGTCTTCTTTGCTTTATTCACAATAAACATTTTTCTGAATTAAAAAAAAAATGCTGCTGAAAAAATATTGGCGCATCTGTCTTTACCAAGGCAAAACTTTTATTGCCCCAACCCCCCCCCCCCCCCTTCCAAAAGGAGATTCTCCCTCTCTATTTGTCCTGTTTACCATTCCAATGGAAAGGGAAAGTAAAAGAAAATCCATCATTTTGGGTTGTCCCCCGAAAAGTAAAAGAGAGGAAATCTTCCATTGGGGACACTAGTTCGGGTGACCTGGGGGTTCCCAAGGAATTTCCTTAATTTGTAGCATTTCCTCTCACTTCCTGTTTGGCTATGGGACAGGAAATGAAGGGAATTCTCCACAATGGGACACAGATGATGAAAAAAATAAAAAAAAAATCTGACAGGGGTCACACCCTTCCTTGCTCCATCTAAAATAAAATAAAAAGTCTGTAGTTCTACTATATAATGGAAAAATTCCCTCATGGGGTTTTTTAGCAGCCAAGAAATTATTCAAAGGTCATTGATTAAAATTCTTTATTGTTTTAAAAAGCAATTTGACAATTACATGAGAGTTGTAAAAAATTGAGCTCTGACATTCACATGAAAATAACAAAACCATTGATCAAGATGGAGCTACATATCGTATGAAATCTTGCTAAAATTGCACTTTACTGCAAAAATTTGTATATAATCTTCCACATAAAACCTCTATGCGTTTCGACCCTTCTAATTGTGGTCTTCTTCAGGGGTAATTTTATTCTATGCAGAAAGAAGAGGAATATTTTTACATTTTAATAATCATTTGATTTGTTTACCTCTAGTATATAATCACGCAAAAAATGTATATTTACTAATCAAGACGATGGAAGAGAAAGAAACATGTCCTATAGCCAGAAATTTCTTTTAAAAGCTAATTTCAGCAATCCCAAAGACATTGTTGTGTCATCTCCACCTCCTATAACATGGACCTCGCACTCAAAGTAGTTCTACTTTAGGCTGGGTTCACACATATGACATATGCAGCTGTGGTTTCAGTTCTGCGGTCCGGTGCGTTGCTGTTTACCGGTTCAGGTGCAATTCAGGTGTAAATTTTACCTAAAAATTTTACCTAAAATCGTACCTGAACCGGACCCAAAAACGCACAGGACCCTTTTTTAAAACCACACTGTGACCACCCCGCACATGTGTGTACCAGCTCTATTGAAAACCGGCCTGATTTACATTTTAATGCGAATTGGATGTAGTTAGTCTGATTCACATTTTAATGCGAATTGGATGCGGTTAATTCGCATGAGTGAACTGAGCCTTAAGATGTTATAGGAAGTATGTACTCCTGACCTGTTAACATGCGATGCAGTAAACCTAAGAACTTTGAAGATAATGGGGGGGGAGTGTATCTGACATATTCTGCCCCATGCACTTCCTTATTTACCACCAATGCACCTGCACACTTCAAAGACCAAAGCTCTTTACTGACCCCGCCAATGTAACAGCATGCCTTATGCCACAAATGACTGCACTTTATACACTGTGCTATACATTACATTGACCCAGCTGCTGTTTGGTGAAAGCGCACATGGCTAGTATGTAGGGTTGCCACCGTCCCGGATTCACCCGGACAGTCCGGGTTTTGATTCATGTGTCCAGGATTCAGACTCCCTGAAACCCAGACACATTATTCAGACTGGACTGTAGACCCCCAACTTAGTTGTGCCTGGGCACACCCTAATCACCCAGTGTAGTGCAGATTACCTTGGCTGCCTGGGTTGCACACACCTACAGTATGCTCCCCAACTAACCGAGTACCACAACCGCCTAGTGCATAGGCCGCCTTCCTCCCTTCTCTCTCCTGCCCCTGAACAAGTGAGTGCACTATGGTAAGGGGGACTCAGATGTAAGGGGTGCTCTGTGGACTCTGATGTAAGGCGGGCTTTGGGAACCATGATTTAAAGGGGTTGTAAACCTTAGTGTTTTTTAAGGTGAAAAAACACCTGTCCTTGACCGGCCCCTCGTTTTACTTACCTGAACCCTCGAACTTGACCCCTCTCTGCCCGGGGTTCTCAGCTGTTGATTGGATAGATTGATAGCAGCGCAGCCATTGGCTCTAGCTGCTGTCAATCAAATCCAATGACATGAGTGCCGGGGGGCGGGCCGAGTCCTGCATTTGGCCTCTATGAACGCCCTCGGGGAAGCGCTTCCTTGAGGGGGTTATCAGATGTGGGGAGGAGCTGTGAGAGCCGCCGGGGGACCCCAGAAGAGCAGGCCACTCTGTGCAAAACGAGCTGCACACTGGAGGTAAGTATGACATGTTTGTTGTTTTTTTTTGTTTGTTAAAATTTTTACCTTTACAATCACTTTAAGGGGGAATGCTAACAATTCTGATGTAAGTGGGGGCTTTGGTGAAACCCTCTTACATCAGAGTTCCAAAGCGTTCCCCCTTAAAAAAAAAATTGCCATGTGGCGCTAAAGTGTTCGGGTTTGGCTTGAAGAAAAGGTGGCAACCCTACTAGTATGAAATAAAATGTAGCTAGTAAATGGCTTGTTTACCAATCCTTCATCGAAACGTTATATGAGGAGCACATAAGGTCGAGGCCGTCACCGCGGTGTGATATGTCGCTGGTGGTTCTCGTGACGTGGCACGGATGTCTGCACGGCATTCTTCCACCAAACGTGTGACATCCCAGAATCTTTCTGTGGCTCTCCTTTTATTCTAGGAGTGAAGTATAAAAGCGAGCACGCAGCCTGTTTTCCTCATATTCATTTTTCTCTCGTCCCAGGCTGTATCTGGGTTGGTTCCTGGGAGGGGCGCGTTGAGGCCAGCGCTGCATTCTGATTCCTGTCTCTGATCCATGTGTAATATAATTCCGTTACTCAATGTACTCTTTCTGATGCTGTTTACCAGCTCTTGGCATGCTCCTGCTATATATAATTGAGGCAGTTCCGGCAGTCAGAGCTAAATAAAAATGAACATATTTAGATGGGAGATAAGGAGCTTTGTCTACCGTTCCATCAATGCACAATGTTCTCTGAACTTTTGCCGGGTCTGCAGGCTGAACAATGGCTTATATTTTCGTCATTGTATAGGATATTTCAATAGGATTAGATAAGATCATTTCCTTTAGAGGCAGCGGGAATCTTTTTGGAACTTCTAAAATATAAAAATGATTTGGGGCTTGGAGTAGTTTGAGACCAGTGGGTGTTTTTCTTGGGTGATTCTGATGCTGTTAGTGAACAGTACCATTTTAATAAAGAAGATTTAAAGGGGGGGGGATTTGCCCTAGGCTCACCAGGATGGGACAGTTCATCCACGATGTTCCAAGTAAGGGAACTTGCATTGTGGTGTTGTGACGGGGTTCTTCTCTCAGTTTCATGGTTGTCTTGGAGGCCAAGAACTCTCCTTGTTTTATAGACCAGTGGTTCTCAACCCTGTCCTCAAGTCCATGTCAAGTCAAGTCCTCAGGCCATGTTTGCAGGTTTTCCTTTATCTTGCACAGGTGCTTTAAATCAGAGTCAATAGCTTGGTATTTTGGACAGCTATTTTATCTAATGCTGCGTACACACGAGCGGACTTTACGGCAGACTTTGCCCGGCGGACTGGATTTCGTCAGACAATTCGATCGTGTGTGGGCTCCAGCGGACTTTGTTTTCTCAAAAGTTGGACGGACTTAGATTTGAAACATGTTTTAAAACAATCCGTCGAAATCGAGTCCGGTCGAAAAGTCCGCTCGTCTGTATGCTAGTTCGACGGACAAAAAGCCACGCTAGGGCAGCTATTGGCTACTGGCTATGAACTTCCTTGTTTTAGTCCGGTGGTACGTCATCACGTACGAATTTGACGGACTTTTGTGGATTGTGTGTAGGCAAGTCCGTTCATTCAGAAAGTCCGTCGTAAAGTCCGTCAAAGTCCGCCGGGCAAAGTCTGCCGTAAATTCCCAAAACATGGTCTGTTATGGGGGTACTTGAGGACAGGGTTGAGAACCATTGTTATAAAGCACATTCCCTTCCTTCACTTTATGGGATCATGGATTTTAACCGTTCCCAACTGTATCCAAAACTAAGAAAAATGTTTTGGCTATAGATAAACTAACCTGAGAGTATCTAGGTGAAGGAGAGGCAAAAGTGGAGCCACCATTCCAATCAAGCTAGTGTTGAAAGAACAACAGCGAGTAATGTAAATTTGCTTTATACTGTGAACAACACTGTATGCATTACACCTATCTGCACCAGTAGGTGGCACTGCAGTGTTATATTGTGTATTCTATGGTAATGTATTTAGAGGAAGTACCTAAGTGTGTGTAGTTGTATGCTCCTTGTTCCTGTTCCATGATAAAGACATGCTGTAAAGACATGCATTGCAGTCCTCCATAAAAGTAAAGCCGTATTTCTGTATACAACAAGCTTCCAGCGCATGAGTGCAATACTCAGCTAACTGCTAGTAGTATCCAGGAGTGTAATCAAACCCAAAGCAAGATTACTAACGCATAAACCTCAGTGGTAATTGTGGTAGAGCCCTTGCAAGAAAGAACTGCTTAACTGAACTGGCCAAATGTGAACTGGATCCGACATATGGTGTTCATCCACATACCTAAGCGGTAATTGCACTGTTGTGATTATAGTATAATAATATGAATGAATGTCCAATATTATTGCAAAGTCCAACTAGACTTTTTATTGGATCAAAACACACTTAATTAAGTCCACAGTACATGTAGTAAAGTGGAATAAAACTCAACACTGTGCCAACAATAGTTTAAGACTCTTACTGCGGTTTCCGCGGTGTGCAGTGAATAACCAGCATGATCCAACCACGGTGGGACTGTATGTGGATAGCACTCTTGTCCACTACCCGGCCAACGGGTATAACAAAGTCCACAATCTTAGGAGGAGGTGGAGGTTGCAGCATGCGGACCACACCTGAAGTGCCTCACCGATGGACCAAAAGTCCTCAGGCAGTCATGATTCCGGAGTCCTCAATACCACTGGACGTCTATGGTCTCCAAGATTACATTACAGAGGCATTGCCCCTTTGTCAAACCTACCTTGGACAACATTGGCTATAAAGGTCTAGGTCCTTGGTTTCTTTTTTGTGCAACAAGGCTGACAACTGTAGCTTAATAAAATGTTGTACATCATTATTTCAATGGCCATTTTTTTTAAAGCACATCTAAACTCAAAAAACAAACATTCAATATATTGCAACTTACATGTCTACGTAACGTATAAAGGAGCCCACATTAGTCTTCTTATCAGCTTCTTTCCCTTTATTTTCAACTGATGATTCTGTGCGGGTGGTGGGTGGCTACGATTGCTCTGTAGCTATGGGGAGAGCCATGGTTGCCACCCAGGCTGGACTTCAAACATTTGCTGGGGCTCATCTGCATTACATAGGGTCTTGTGGAATTAGTAGAATATAGGAGAAAGATAAGATTGTGCTTTCCAATAAAAAAAGTCTTGTTAGCTTTAAAAAACGAAATGCTTGTCTATGGATTCTACTAAAATTACTTGTTCTTGCTTCCTCAAAGAAACGCTGAATGATTGTGGAGATAATACCTTCTTCAATTGTTCCAGTCCAGCATGCCTGCTCCTCCCCTTCCAGAACCAAGATTTATGGGTGTTCCTGTTGTTGAGCACTGATGTAATTTATACTTGTCATTGTAACAATGCTGACAGCCCATTGCATATCAATGGAGAAAGGGGGGAGAGCCCTGACATGTCCTCTCTTCATGCATACATCTGTAGTGAGCATGATTGCTGTGGAACTCAGTCAAGCTCCCTTCCCACTTCCATCCTGTGAATGTTTACTAGTCAGTTGTTTTCACAATGCCCTCTAACTGAGACATTGCCACCCTCTGGATGTGCTGTGATGGTGGTAGTTTCTAGTTCCCAAGATCAATACTGGTAATGAGCACTAATTAGGTATTTGTTTCATTCAGAGGAGCGTGGTTGGACAACAGTAGAGGGAGAGGGGGCGCATGGTTGACCACTAGCACTGGATGGATCTTCTGCATTAATTTAAAAAGGACAAGGTGCTACATGCACTTTCAGGTGAGACTTCTTAAAGCATGGGTCTTCAAACTGCGGCCCTCCAGGTGTTCAGGAACTACAATTCCCATCATGCCTAGTCATGTCTGTGAATGTCAGAGTTTTACAATGCCTCATGGGATGTGTAGTTCTGCAACAGCTGGAGGGCCGTAGTTTCAGGATCCCTGTCTTAAAGGGTTAGTTCATCTTTTCACAAAAAAAAAGAAAAGGTGAACTATCACCCTACACCCTCCCTATGGAAATGCAGCCTGCCCAGGAACTCCTCCGGACTGACAACCCATCAAGGCATTTTGATATTTATATACCTCCTCCCAAGAGCCAGTCCACTGCTTCCATCCTTCTGGTCTCTCCCAACAGCTATGATACACCTGTGTTGCATAGAGAAGCAAAGAGACCACGCACTACATGCAGAATATGGTGGTGAAGACAATTTGGAAGCACCAGTTTGTCTGGCCTTTCTTCCAGCCGGTGAACTGCATCAAGCTCAGCCTACTTGACTACCATAAAATAATTAAGAATTAGAGGGATATGGTGACGATAAAATAGAGACTTGAATTAGAGAAGTAAAGTGCCCAAGATCAGATGTCAAAAGTATTTGCCTCATTCAGGGCAGCATGGTTGGACAACAGTGGGGAGGGAGATGCATGGTTGACCACACTAGCTCTGGATCTTCTGGTTGAAAAAGGATAAGATGCTACATGCACTTTGAGGTGAGACTTCCTAGTTCACCTTTTCAGAGGAGGAGTTATGCAAATACCAAAAAGCCTTGACAGGTGGAGGAGTGGGTGTTCCTAGGCAGGCTGTATTTCCATGGGAAGGGTGTAGGACAGTGATTCTCAACTCCTGTCCTCAGGACCCACTAACAGACCAAAATTTTAAGTATTACCTTGGGGAGATGCAGACTAGAATACTGCAATCACTGAGCAGCAAATAATATCACCTGTGATGTATTTCAGTGATCTTGCAAACCTGGCCTGTTGGTGGGTCCTGAAGACAGGAGTTGAGAACCACTGTCCTACACCCTTATCATGGAAATACAACCTGTCTACGAACACCCACTCCTCCACTTGTCAAGGCTTTTTTGGTATTTGCATAACTCCTCCCAATATCCAGCCGACTTGCATCCTTCTGGCCAGCTTGCATCCTTCTGGCCAGCTTGCATCCTTCTGGTCAGCTTGCATCCTTCTGGTCAGCTTGCATCCTTCTTGGCCAGCTTGCATCCTTCTTGGCCAGCTTGCATCCTTCTGGTCAGCTTGCATCCTTCTTGGCCAGCTTGCATCCTTCTGGCCAGCTTGCATCCTTCTGGTCAGCTTGCATCCTTCTTGGCCAGCTTGCATCCTTCTTGGCCAGCTTGCATCCTTCTTGGCCAGCTTGCATCCTTCTGGCCAGCTTGCATCCTTCTGGTCAGCTTGCATCCTTCTTGGCCAGCTTGCATCCATCTGGCCAGCTTGCATCCTTCTGGTCAGCTTGCATCCTTCTTGGCCAGCTTGCATCCTTCTGGTCAGCTTGCATCCTTCTTGGCCAGCTTGCATCCATCTGGCCAGCTTGCATCCATCTTGGCCAGCTTGCATCCATCTGGCCAGCTTGCATCCTTCTGGCCAGCTTGCATCCTTCTTGGCCAGCTTGCATCCATCTGGCCAGCTTGCATCCTTCTGGCCAGCTTGCATCCTTCTGGTCAGCTTGCATCCTTCTGGCCCACCTGCATCCTTTTGGCCTCTCCTACCAGTCATGATTCACCTGCATTGCATAGAGAAGCAGAGTCTCAATGATGACATCCCTGGGTCTAAAAAAAGGTATTTAATGAAAACAGTTGTTATTTAAAAATGTAATTAGCATGTTGATGAGGGGGGTGGCAGGGAGGAAGCTATGAAGGCATGATTAAAGTTCAGCTTGAAATATCATTTTTAGATGAAGGCATCCTCAGCCATGACTCTACAGAACATGGTCATTTTATACGGACGTATCCAGTATGGTACATTGTTGCATTCAGTACCCCCTCCAAGAAAGGGGAAGAAAAAAATATATATATCTTCTATTTCCTAATAGCGTTGGCTTAAATGAATACTGGTATAATGCTCTTCTCTTTACGAGATGAATGCGAACACTTTTCACCTGTGGCCAGGCTCTATGGGAAATAATTGGCTGCTCCGGGGAGCTGCTGGAAATTGTTCTGATTAATTGTCTGGACACAAGTTCAGGAGTCTGGGGGACTCTTAATTTGGCGTTAGTGGAAGTTCTGGAATTGCAGCTTGGGTGTCAGACGGGGTCAGAGAAAGGCAGCCAGAAGTAACGACATCAATTTAAATAGCAGAAATTCACTTCCTGAGGTAATCCAGCGTAAAGCGACAGTTCAGAGATGGGGCATTAGCAATAAGATAGCCCTGTTTCTAATTTTACCTTCTGCCACGCTGCGCTGATTACTCGCTAATTCGTAGTTAGCTCGTGTTTAATATGCCGAGTGCTCGGACGGTGGCATGGCGCGGTAATGTATGCGAGGGGGACCTGGTGGGAAGATGTGTACAAAGCCGTCCGGCTCCTGGGACCTGGACGTAGCGCCGAGGGCCCATGGGTCTTAAAGCTGATCTCTAGGCAAATGCAAAAAATTAATACAGCTTCTAAATTATTTTTTTAACTGCAAGCAGTGCCTAAATTAGACTTGATATTAGCCTCTTGCATTGCTTTGTGTATTTTTTTCCAGATCTGCGCAGTAATCCAGTCTGAAACTTTGGCTTCCTGTAATAAAGACCGCTCACTGCTGCTCTCTCTCCTTGTGCAGGGTGACTGGTCTTGTCTCCGCCCCCCTCCTGTAGTTTTCTGCAGGCAGACTGCAGTGGGTGGGGCCTGCTGGATCCCTCCCACAGCACTGCTACATGTACAAGATAATATCTGGGTTGGCAAAGGCATTTGGTGCACACAAAGTGGATTTATATCCTTGGTGACCATTAACTACTTGCGGACCGCCCGTAGAGTTGCCACCTCATCCCTTTAAACCCGAACACCTTTTAATTACACGGGTTCTGAGGCTAATTAAATGCAGATAAGGCACCAAGTGAGTTTAATTACCACCTTAATCAGCCATAGAACCTGTGTAATTAATATGTGTTCGGGTTTAAAGGGATGAGGTGGCAACCATAACCGCCCGCCATCATTATACGGCGGCTGTTTGACGTTGAATACCGGGGTTATGGCAGAAGATAGCTTTAGCTTTCAGATATAAGTGGTCTCTGCTGCGGATTCGCCGCAAAATCACTTTTATCGGCAACCGAAGAAGTGCCTCACGCAAGTGGTCTCCTCTGCTTACCGGAGCCGTCGGTAAAGCGGTGGAGACAATCGCGTCCTTTCCCCTCTGAGTCGAGTGAGCGAATGATGGCCCCCACTCAGCTCCATACCATTGGATGATGGAAGCAACGTCAAACGTCACTTCCGCTCAATGCTCTTAAAAGGGACATTTTTTTTTATTGAAAAAAAATATATACATTTTTTTTTTTATTGCTTTTAAAGGGTTACTA